>JANHAO010016019.1:0-14592 GCA_026873985.1 Saraca asoca | reverse complement strand
TCTTCTAGGTTAGCAAGATCCCTGTTAATTTCTTGTGGTTTTATTGTAAACTGGCAATTCAGGAGCCTGGTAATCCTGATGTTTTTGTGATTAATTGAAAAAGTCTTTCGGTTGAGAAAGATCAAGTGGAGTAAACTTGAATTGCGGTTTCAATTCAAGTTAAACCACTTCAAAAACCCTGTGCTTCAACTTTATTTTAAATTCTGGTTATTTCATTCTATATTAACTCACAAATTCTGATTAAAACTGAATCTTCTCTATCACAAGAATTCATCATTTGATTACAACTCAAGAGACAAACAAACAAAGATTGTATACTGCATCTCCAATGAGAGAAGGGCAAGATCTGATTTAAATTCTGCTTTATAAATTGTCTACCACTTCTCTTAATTCCTATACTACTTGTTTAGGGACTTGACACTCGCCATTGTGGGAATCATGCTAGGGGGCTATCTCTAGATCAAAGGGCACTCCAACAAGGATTTTATTGGCCCACAATGAAACAAGACTCTATAGACCTTGTGAGAGAGTGTGATAAGCACCAAAGTTTCACCAAGGTCCCATGAGCTCCACCAGCCTACCAGTAACAAATGGTCAGTCCATAGCCTTTTGTGGTCTAGGGTAAGGACCTGATTAGACCACTCCTGACTGGTCGTGAGCAATGCAAGCATGCAGTGGTAGCTGTTCATTATTTTAGCAAGTGGGTGAAGGTGAAGGAACTAGTAGATATCTCTTCTTTAAAAATTTAAAAATTTGTATGGACTAATATTATTTGTAGGTTTAGAGTCCCTCAGCAAATCATGACTGACACGGGACCCAATTCAGTGATAGTTTATCAAGTTCTACAATGACCTTAAAATTGAGAAGAGCTTCTTAGCTATAGACCATCCTCAAGCCAATGGATAAGTCGAGACTATTAACAAGATCATCAAGCAGATCCTAAAGATAAGGTTGGAGGCCAAGAAGGGAGTATGGATAGATGAGCTATAGAAGGTACTTTAGGCTTATAAAACCACAGCTCATAGCACCATAGGAGAAACTCCTTGTTCAATGGTCTATAGATATGAAGCCATGATCCCAATAGAACATGAGGTAGCTACTCAACGAAGAATTGCCTTAAATTCAGAGGATAACAATCAACTACTCACTACAAACCTTGGCCTCATAGAAGAGACTAAAGAAATAGCTCACCTAAGAATTGTGACCTATCAGCAAAGAATTGCAAAGTACTACAATAGAAAGGTCCAAGTTTATAACTACAAAATTCTTAACCTCCTACTGTACCATATTCTTCTTGAAGCTTGCAAGGCTAGTGATAGGACACTAGGTCCAAATTAGGAAGGCCTATACATAATCAACAAAATCTTGGGCAATGGAGCTTATCACTTGGCAAATATGGAAAAAGTTGAATTTTCATAAGCCTAGAATGCAGAACATCTATGCTCGTATTATCAATGAATTTTAGATCACCCTTCTAATCCTATAATATCATTGAAAAATTAATAAAAGCACCCAAGCTTCTTCTTAAATCTTTATGTCTTTGTGTTTGTGCTTACTAATTTCTAAATAGATTTCAATGAAGTATTATATAGAAAGTGAATTATTTTTAGGAATAAAAAAGCTATGGTTTGCTAGCTGAAGCCGATTCAACTCAGCCTAAGAATCATTGTTTATGGCTTACTGGGCATTCATCTTGATTCTAATCTAAATTAAGTCACAATTTGCAAGTTGAGGCATGACCTACCGAATATTCAACCTGACAAATATGCATTGTCATGATTAACCTCACAAATATACATTGTCTTGCTTAATGAATATACATTATCATGATTGACCAAATGAATATACAATGTCTTGCTCGACAAATATACATTGTCATGGTCAACCTAACAAATATACATTATCTTCCTTGACAAATATACATTGTCATGCCATGCTAGTTGAGTCATAGCTTTCATGTGACCTACTTGGGCATTCAACTCGTGCTAGCTGAAACACATCCATGTGACCTACTAGGCATTTAACTTGGCATATATCCATTAAGTCATGATTTACTAACTTAAGTTGATTTATATTAACCTATGAATTATCATTTGTGACATACTGAATATTCCACTTGACTAATGTTTGTTAAATCATGGTTTGCTAGTTAAGATAATATATATAGCCTACTGAGCATTCAACTATGGAAACTATGAAGAATCAAGCAAGAATATTATGTAAAGTTCATTACAAGCCTCACTCATGGCCTACAAAAAAGGTTAGCCCTTAGTAACTGAGCTCTTATAGGCTAGAGGGTTGACATATGGGGCATGTAAGTCATCCATCATTTGATCATCAGTCGCTTCCACAACCTATAAGCTACTCTTTTTTTAAATAATGCTTTAAGCTGGAGAAGTTTCACCTATGGATTCCACACCCTTATTGGAAGAAATGGCCTTCATGGCCTTCTCAAAGCCCTTAATGGCCTTATGAACATCCCCACCAAAGAAGGAAAAGTCCATCTCTGGATGCTCCTGCCCCAAGGTGTACAAAGAGATCATGGTAGTATCTTTTTCCACTTTTACGGCCAACGCAACGGTCTTTTCCTTAGCTCAAGTAATCTCTTCTTTTGCTAAAGCAAGCTCATTTATAGCTGCCTTATTTTCCTTCTTAGAGGCTTCAGCTCCCTGCACCATCACATCCAGCTCGGCCTTTGCTCTTGATAACTCATCAACTGCTTTGTTGAGATTTCGGTTAAGTTTGCACATGATAGCTTCATGATTTGCTACCTCATGAGACAAAGATTCCTCGGCCACTTTTTTAGCGACCTCAACATCTTAGCTGAATATCAAGTACTTGCATTTTATTTCTCAGTACCAATGCCTCGATAGTTGTAGTGGCTCGATCACCTTTAACCTTCTTTTTATTCTCCATCCAAGCCAAGAGCTCGCTCGTTAGCTTTATTGCTCCCATCATGCCCTGAGAAAACAAATAGATGGGTTAGCTAACAAAGAGGCAAAAGTACCAAAGCTAAAGGATTTAACTTACTAGTAGACTGTGACAAGCTATATAACTAATTAGACCCTTATCAAGTGCCTTTGACTCCAATGTCTTGGTGCCAGCCCCTAGGATTAGATCCACATTCTCCTTGAGGAAGTCAAAATACTCCCCAATCTTTGGGTAAAGGTCATCAAGTTACCCTTTGGTCTCAACCTCAGGTGCCACTTGATCTGTAGTAGCAACAACATCCTTCCCTTTGTCCACTCTTTTCTTCTTAGTAAAGGGCTTAGAAGGAGACAGGACCTCGATCACCTTAAGCTACAAGGTGGGAGCTAGCACTTGTGAAGTCGTTACCACTACAACCAGAGAAAATAGACTTACAGCAACAGGGGCTATAATAGCAATAAAAGTTAATGAGGTCACGACAGTAGTAGGATCAGTAGACCGATGAGGGGATGATGGCATGCGAAGGTTTAGCCTCAACATGGCTTCATACCCTTGGAAATTTGCTAGGCCAACCTCTCTAATTTGACAAGCTCTAATGTCTTTAGTGAGTGATATTTAAAGTTGGAGCAAGCTTACGGGAATGCAAAAGATCCTCATCAAATTTAAGGTCATTTTTTAGGTCGTTCACTATAGCAAATTAGCCCAACACCTCAACCTCCTCTGCCCTTAGGGTTGGTTTGTCCTTACAAGCTCCATCTGTAAAATGAAACAAAATGTCAAATCCAAAATCAAATTAAGTATAAGAATTTATGCAAGCTCGCACATCATCAACTCACTCATCAAGGGTAAGGATGAAACCAAAATTGTGAAGATGACATAGAGATGGGCAAGAGACATAAAACAAGTGGGTCTTATAGTTCCCTGTGTAAGATTTGCTCTTAGCATCACCCTACGGCAAAATCCTCTTATACTCGATCTGCCAAGCTAAAAGATAATAAATCCCATTTTGCTAACCCGTGCTCTTAATGCTATAGAGATAACAAAGAGCCCTTGCAGATGGTGGTGGGAGATTATTCCTAAGATAAACAAATGCCAGGGAGGTGATCTAGGAGTAAGAATTTGGGGTCAATTGGAGCAGGCAAAGCTTTAATTTATTTAACAAATTAGCAATATATGAATGGACTAGGACCCTAAGCCTAACATCAAGGTGATAGGTATTGGTGGCAATAATCCAAAAGGAGGATAAGTTGCATGATC
Organism: Saraca asoca; assembly: GCA_026873985.1. NCBI lineage: Eukaryota > Viridiplantae > Streptophyta > Magnoliopsida > Fabales > Fabaceae > Saraca > Saraca asoca. Next base: position 10,407 of record JANHAO010016019.1, on the reverse strand, counting down.
GTTAGGAGAAGGCACCATAAGGCAGTAACCCTTAGGGAAGTGGTATGATTCAACTATGTTTCTAAGCTTATCCAGCTTAATGGTTGAAAAATGGTGATTGAACACCATGCAACCTAGAGACCTCTCACTCCTAGCGACCTACTGACCTACATTGGGGTTAGGTCAAGCAACAAATTGTTTTGCAACCTTACCACTTGTAGAGGTCGTTTGATCTATGATACACACCAACTCCTTACTCCGAGCTGGAAAATCATATTCATCAATGCTCCCTACTTGGTGACCACAACTTTTATGAGTTGTAGCCATCTACACAAGAAGAAGGAATGGTCAGGTTGATACAAGCAAACTATACCTAAAAGCAAAAACTAATAGAGTTTGCTATGTAGCAGACCATACACATCTTGGATCACTATGTCTAAGACTTGGACCATTGAAAACTTGGGGGACTTAACTAACAAAGCCTATTAGGTCATTAAATCCTGAGAAACAGAAGGCTAGATCTTACAGTCTATAGCCCTAAAACCAACAGACAAAATCTCTAACAACAATCAAGCACACATCATCGAACCAAGCAACAAAATACTAGAAACCCATAAAATAAGGCATTGCTAAAAAGTAGAAGCTTAGAATCTGAGAAAGCTTACCATATCAGAAGAATAAGATATGTTCTAAAAAGAAAATGGTGAGCAAGACCGGTCTCTAGTAATTCAAATCCAAAATGTTTAACAGCAAAACTAATGAAACAGGAAGGTGAAAAGTGATGGTGACTGTTTGTGAACTCAGGAGATTAGCAAAAGATAGAATGTCAGTTTTTAAAAGTCGAGGAAAAAAAGATTTTCTCACCTTATTTAGATTGAATGGCATCACCATTTGATTTAGAGACTAATTAATTGCCCTCGATCCAGTGATCTACCGAATAATAAGGCTTAGACATTGACATGTTGATGGCTATAGAAGTAGACTAAATGATGGAATAAGAGTCTAAACTATGACATGGTTGATAGTAATCACCAGCTTTTACTAGTGAACTACAACTTTTGGTCCATAGATAAGATTGAGAGTTAGGAGGGCTAATGTTATAGGTATTTTTGGAACCATACAAATGGGTTGGTAAAGACCTAATGGACAACCCCAACTAATAAGGCCCAACTCAATTAGGATTGAGGTCATTAAAGCAAGGCTTTAGGTCATCAAATGCAAATTTAGATCATTGGTCAACAAAGGTCAAAATAACAGCCTTAGATCCTTAGGTTTAGGTCATAGATCGAGACACATTGAGGTTTAGCCCATGGATCAAAGCTTACTCACTGTGGTTAAACCTAAAGAGGGGCCAACTTGTATGAATCCACTTGTAGACACTAACTTGCAGAAATCAACTTGCAATTACTTGATTATTCTTTCTTTTTTTAAATAATGTTAAGATTGTACACCCCAGCAACTATAAATAAGGGTTGAAATCATTATACAAATAGATGACCCATTTTTTTTAGAAGAGGGGATACTCTGAAAAATAAGAAAGAACCCACAGAGATGATAACTGTACAAAAATATAGAGATCAAACACCTGAAAGATACAAAAATTATACTAAAATAGACAAAGAAGATATTATAACCTTCGATGTAGGCATTGCACTTAAATAAACCATGTTGAAAACTTCTGGAGTCTCCCTATTCTTCCTCTCTCTCTCATCTTACACTCTTAATTTGTAGTTTAGGATTCTAAACATGGGTTGACTAAATTCACATGTCAACATCTACGAAATGTTACATTACAATATGATGATATGATACAAATATATCTATATATTGTGGGTATTTTTGGAACCACACAAATAGGCTAGTAAAAGCTCAATGGACAAGTTAACTAGTAAGTGCCCAACTTAACCAAGATTGAGGTCACTAGAGCAAAGCATCAAATTGCCAAATGCGAACTCAAATCACTAGTCAATAAGGGTCAAAGTAGCAACCTTAGTTCATTAAGGATAAGGTCTAGCTTGTAGATTGAAGCATGTTCTCCCAGCCATCAATTCAAATAAACCCATTCAATTGTCTATTTATTAAAAATCTATTAAGCCATTATGTAACCAATTTATGATTCTTTTCCATTATGGAATTACATTGTAACACACCAACCACCATAAAGAGGGGTTGAAATCACTGTAAAAGAAAGGGAACAACAAAAAAAAATACTGATTGCTCAGTAAAAGACTGAGAAACAAGATGACTATGCACAAAGGCCTTGCATCTGGCTGAACCACGTTAAAAAGCTCTTGGTGTCCCTTATTCTTTCTCTTTTTCTCTCTCTTCCTTGTAAATTTACTTTCATAACTTGTAGTTTGGGGTGCTGGACTTAGGTTGATCAATTTCAGACATCAACATTTGGCACTAGAAAGAGGGTCCCTCAACTGCATTCACTTTGATTTACCATTCAATTGCAATGGCTAGAGGAAGAACAACTAGGAGTTCAAATGCTCCAGATGACCAACCAGAAGGTCATGTAGAATAGTAGAGGAAACCAACTTCTTCTGCTTGCTTTTCCTAAAAAGAGACAGAAAAGGAAACCTTTCCAGAGCTCTTTCTCTTTCATTCTTTACTGAAACTGAAGCAGAAGGCCAGCAACACCAGTAGCATCTCCTGCTTTGCCACTTACCTTTAGTCACATAGGCTCCACTAGCTGAATCTTCTTCAGTCATCCCTGTGAGCTGAAGTGTATTCAAGATAGCATCATGCTTTTGTTTAGCTAGTAAGAAGGGATTTCATTAGTTCTGCACTAGAGCTGGTTAGAGGCAAAGCAGTAGCTTGTCACCAACTTGGTCTACTATTGAGTGCCCTTACTGGAGTTCTTCGCTTATGGAAGAGTCACAGTAGAGTTCCTACCATAGTTAGAACTTCGGTATTGGATGGTAGAAGTTGACGTTGAATGCCTTACAACAGTAAGCTATTACCCTATTTTGGCTGAGCAACTTAAGGATTCAGCTGCTAGAGCTAGCTTTATGCAACACCACCATAGCCACTCCTAAAACCAATTGTTGTCATCCATATCTTCTAGCCATAGCAATAACTTACAGAACTAGTCAAACCAACAGTGGCAAAAAAATTTCTATTCGAGGTCAAGGTTGTAGCTGGATGTTTTTATATAGTTCAAGAGCTTATTTTTAAGTTAATGCAAAGCTAGAGCTATTTGAAGGAGTTTGTTTAATATTGGAGAAGAGCCCCATTTACAATAATATTTAAGGAAGGTGCAAGTTTAGACTAAAAGCTTGGTGACCTCATGATATGCCTTATTCTTTCAAGAGCTTGTAAGGCTAGTGACGGGACACTAAGTCTAAACTCGAAGAGCTCGCACACCTTTAAGGAAGACTTGGAAAATGGAACTTATCACTTAATATGAATGAAGCTAAAGTTCCCTGAACCTGGGATGCTGAACATCTGCTTACCCTTCTAATCCTAATCATTCAGGAAGTAAGCTATTCTTTAACTTGATGATGACATAATCATGGCATGCTAGTTGAGGCACAACTTTCATGTGACCTACCTAGGCACTCGACCCATGCTAACTGAGGTGCAGCTCTCATATGACTTATTTGGGCACCCAACTCATGCTAGTTGAGATGCATCAAAGTGACCTACCTGGGCACTCGACCTATGCTAGTTGAGGTGCAGCTCTCATACAACTAACCCAGGCACCCAACTTGTGCTAGCTGAGGCGCATCAGTGCAACCTGCCTGGGCACTCAACTCGTACTAATTAAAGCACAGCTCTCATGCAAACTACTTAGGCTCTTAGCTCATGCTAGCTAAGGTGTAGCTTTTATAAGATTTACTTGGGCACTTAACTCGTGCTAGCTAAGGCATAGTTCTCATGTGACCTATCTAAGCACCCAACTCGTGCTGGCTGGGGCACTGAACTGGTGCTAACTAAGGCGTAGCTCTCATGCAACTTACCTAGGCACTCAACTCATGCTAACTGAGATGTAGCTCTCAGGTGACTTACCTAGGCACCTAACTCGTGCTAGCTGAGGTGTATCAGTGTGACTAACTTAGGCACTTAGCTTGTGCTGGTTGAGGCATAACTTTCATGCAATTTACTTGGGTGCTTAACTTCTATTAACTGAGGTATAACTCTCATGTGACCTATCTACACACTCGACTCATGCTAGCTAAGGCATAACTGTCATGCGACTTACCTAGGCACTCGACTCATGCTAGCTAAGGCATATTAGTGCAACTTGCTTGGGCACTTAACTTATACTAGTTGAGGCACAGCTCTTATGTGACTTACCTGGGCACTCAACTTGTGCTAGTTAAGGCGCAGCTTTTATGTCACCTACTTGGGCACCTAACTCGTTCTAGCTGAGGCACATCAATGCAACTTACCTAGGCACTTGACTTGTGCTAGCTAAGGCCCAGCTCTCATATGGCCTACCTAGGGCACTTGACTCATGCTAGCTAAGGCACATCTCTCAAGCGACGTACCTAGACACTCAACTTGTGCTAGCTGAGGCCCAGCTTTCATACAACGTACCAGGACACCTAACTCATGCTAGCTGAGGTGCATTAGTGTGACCTACCTATGCACTTAACTCATGCTAGCTGAGGCACAAGTCTCATAAGACCTACTTGGGCACTTAACTCGTGCTAGTTAAGGCATAGCTCTTATGCGACCTACTTGGGCATCTAACTTGTACTAGGTGAGGTATATTAGTAAGACTTACCTGGGCATTTGACTCATGCAACCTATCTAGGCACTTAACTCATGCTAACTAAGGTACAACTCTTATATGACTTACCTATGCACTCGACTCATGCTAGCTAAGGCACAACTCTCATGCAACCTATCTAGGCACCTAACTTGTACTAGCTAAGGCACATCAGTACGACTTACCTGGGCACTTAACTCATGCTAGCTGGAGCACAGCTTTTGAGCAACCTATCTGGGCACTCGATTCATGCTAGTTGAGGTGTAGCTCTCATGTGACCTACCTGGGCACCTAACTCATGCTAATTGAGGTGCATCAACGTGGCCTACCTAGGCACTCAACTTGTGCTAGTTAAGGCACAACTTTCATGCGACCTACCTAGGCACTTAAATCATGTTAGTTGAGGCACAACTTTCATGTGACCTACCTGGGCACCTAACTTATGCTAGTTGAGGCATATCAGTGTAACTTACCTGGGCACTCAACTTATGTTAGCTGAGGCACAACTCTCATATGACCTACCTGGGCACCCAACTCATGCTAGCTGATGAGCAACTAACATGCAACCTACTTGAGCACCTAACTTATGCTAGTTGAGGCATATCAATGTGACCTACCTGGGCACTTGACTCATGCTAGCTAAGGTTTAGCTCTCATGCAACCTACTTAGGCACTCGACTCGTGCTAGTTAGGGTGTAGCTCTCATTCGACCTACTTAAGCACTCAACTCATGCTAGTTGAGGCATAACTCTCATGAGGCTTACCTTCGGCACTCAATTCGTGCTTGCTGAGGTGGAGCTTTCATGTAACCTATTGGGCATTCAACTTAACAAAGTCATAGTTTACTAGCTGAGGCACGTCCATGCGCCCTATTGGACATTCAGCTTGACATATTTACAAAGGCATAGTTAGCTAGCTAAGGTGCATTGACATCAATGTTTTGAATTATCATATGCGATTTACTGAGCATTCAACTCATCAAAAACCTAATTCACTGAGGTAGATGTACATATGAACATTCAAGAGATGAAATGCAAAATTACAAAGGTCTAAATGATGACATGCTAGGATGTAATTACCAGTCTTTACTAATGAACTACAACTCTCAGTCCGTAGTTTAAATTAAGAGATAGGGGGCCTAATGTTGTGGGTATTTTTGGAACCACACAATTAGGCTGGTAAAAGCTCAATAGACAAGCCCAGTTGGTAAGTGCCCAACTTAACCAAGATTGAGGTCATTGGAGTAACGCATCAGGTCACCAAATATAAACTCAGATCACTGGTTAATGAGGGACAAAACAACAACCTTAAGTCGTTAAGGATGAGGTCTAGCTTGTAGATTGAAGCATACTCTCCCAACCATCAATTCAAAGACCCCATTTAATTGCCTATTTGTTAAAAATTTATTAGGTTGTTATGTAACCAATTTATGATTCTTTTCTATTATGGAATCACACTGTAATACCTTAGCCAGTATAAAGTGCGTTTAAAATCATTATAAAAGAAAAGGAACAACAACAAAAAAAATTGATTATTCAGCAAAAATACTGAGAAATAAGATAATCATGGAAGTAAGCCTTGCATCTGGCTGAGCCACATTAAAAAGCTCTTTGGTGTCATCTATTCTTTCCCTCTTTCTCTCTCTTCCTTGCAAATTTACCTTCACAACTTGCAGTTTGGGGTGCTAGACTTAGGTTGTCTTATTTTAGATCTCAACAATATGAAAGTTGATTTTTGTGAAATGCTAAAAATCAAATATAATGATTAATAAAAATGATTTAAGGCCATGAGAAGACCATGGTTCTTTATAACATGACAATAAGAATGTGATGTGATATCATTCAGATGTTAGTTCTTTGGGTCTTTATGATGTGTTTGTTAACTCTGGCATAAATTATGTTCTCTAATTATATGATGTCTACATGTATGGTTGAATGTTAATGGTTTCATAAGTTAGGTACGGATTTATCTCACTAAGCCCTAGACTCACTCTTTTGTGGATATTTTTTTTTCAGATTCCCAAGAAACTACTATTAACCCCCTCTAAAATGTAAGGATGGGTAATAACTCTATGAAAGTCACTATTGATGTAATTATCACCACAATAGAGATTCTTTAAGGAGTGTATGTCTATTGGGAACCCGTTGGAAGCTTGTTGCATGAATATTTGAATTGGCATACACCATGTTTGGGCAATACCTCTATACATTATAAAACATGTTTATATATAAATATATATATGTTTCTTTCTTCATCCATGAGTTTATGATGCCCCTATCAATCAATTGGGTTTAAGTAAATGAGTAAGAAATACTGAAACAAGTGTAAGTAGAAGTTAATAATAAAAATAGATTAAAGGCTGGTGATATCAATTTGGGATTAATATTCATATCGGTTATGGCCAAAAAATTGAGTCATAATAGTAAAAAATTCTTACTTACTCTTGAGTAAGTCCTTGTCATAGTGGCAATGGCAGAAAATGTAGTTTCCTTCCTATTGGAGAACTTGTCCCAACTGCTTAGACATGAAGCATGAGCTCAGAATTGATAAATGCATTCGTTAAATATGCTAAACGAAAGAAGTTCAACAACAAAATATTAGATGAGTTAGTCAACTAAATCAAAGATGTTGCCCACGAATCTAAGGATGTCATTGACACTTTCACTACTCGTGTCACCAAGCCGAGAAGGAGAAACATACTAGGCAGGATAATCCATGGTGTTCACCATGCAAAGATGCCCCACGAAGTTGCAGGGAAAATTAAGATGCTTAAAAATAGAATTAGTGAAATCCATAGTAACAAAATCAAATATGACATTGAAAACTTGGGGTCTACAACCAGGGGAGATGACCCTCAAAGAGGGGAATTAATCAACAGACGGAGGAAAGATGTGGAAGAAGATGATGTGGTGGGGTTTACGAATGACTCAAGTGTAGTAATTCAGCGACTTTTGGAAGGCGGTTCTTATTCAAGACTCACTATTGTCTCCATCATTGGCATGGGTGGGTTAGGCAAGACCACTCTCGCTCGCAAGATCTAAAACAACAATCAGGTGAAGAATTACCTTGATTATTGTGCATGGGTTTACATTTCCAATGATTATAGATCCAAGGAGCTTTCGCTTACTCTTCTCAAATGCTTGATCTCAATATCTCAATATGTTTATAGCTTAAAGGAGGACAAATCGAAGAACAAGGTACAAGAATGTTTGAAAAGGAAGAGGTATCTTGTTGTCCTTGATGACATATGAAAGACTCAAGACTAGGATGAGATAAGAGATATAGTTCCTGATGATGGAATTGGCAACAGAATATTGATAACTAGTCATTTAAAAGAGAAGGCTTCTCCCTCTGCACCATTTGCCATTCCTCAATGCAGAGGAAAGCTAGAAACTCTTTTCCAAGAAGGTGTTTCAAGGAGAAGATCGTCCCTCTTATCTGGAGCCTCTAGGTCCACAAATTGCCAAAAGTTGTCACGGTCTACCACTATTCATTGTCATATTATCAGGGCTTCTTGCAAACAGGGAAAAGTCTCAACAAGAATGGTCCAAAATCATGGGAGATGTTAATTGGTATCTTACTCAAGATGAGACCCGAGTTAAGGAGATAGTGTTGAAACTCAACTATGATAGTTTACCTCAAAGATTGAAGCCTTGCTTTCTATATTTTGGTGTCTTCCCTGAAGATTTTGACATTCGTGTTTAGTTATTGATCCAAAAATGTGTTGCTAAAGGATTCACACAGCAAAGTGGGACCAAAAATCTAGAGGATGTTGATGAAGACAATTTGTACGAGCTTGTTGATCAATGTTTGATCCAAGTGGCTAGTTGAAGGAGTGACGAGGGTGTGAAAACATGCCGAATCCATAATCTTCTGTGTGACCTTTGCATAAGTGAGGGGGGAAAAGGATAAATTTTTTAAGTTTGCACAGACACAAACATTCTGACTCGAAACATGACAAAACAAAGACTGGCTGTCAATTGTAGCATGCCTTCTTATGTTATTCAAGTAATTGTGATCATTCATGTACTCGATCTTTGTTCTGTTTCAGTGAAAAATATGAGTTTACTGGTATACATTGGAAATGGCTTATGAAAGGCTTCAAGCTGGCTCGAGTGTTAGATATTTGACAAAGTGTGCACTTTAACCCCTCTTCCATCCCTAGCAAATTAGAGGCATTGATCCATGTAAGGCATTTAAGACTAAACTGCTATGGAGGAGAAAGAATCATAATTATTCTAGATTCTATATGGAACCTTTGGAATTTAGAAACGTTGGATCTATGTTCTCCTACCTGGTGGATTTGTGATGTTTTCCCTAGTGGAATATGGAAGCTCAAGAGATTAAGGCAACTTCATATAGCTTGGACCCAGATTTTAAGCAACCTTCCAGGATCTAATGCAAGAATTATGTGGAATCTCCCTGCCCTTTCTAATGTTGCTCTTAATAAAGAAGCAACATCTCTCATTCAGAAAGGTACGTTCCCCAATCTAAGAAAACTGGGACTATTCATCAAGCTAGAGAACAAGTGTGAATAGCGAGAATTGCTCGAATGCCTCAAGCATTGATGAATGATGTTTTATGCATTCCATGTAACATGCCTTTTCTGTATTTTTTTTTAAATAATTGTTATTTTATAATTAAATTATACTTTCATCAATAAATTGTTAATATTAAACTGTAGGCATGATTGCATTTGTGAACAGTCTATTTCAAAATAGTTATCAATATGCCTTATGTTTTCAATTTAAACAATTAAGTTCCTTTATTTTAAAAATTATAAAATTTTAGTCTAACTATTCACACATTTGATTAAGGACATTGATATGTTGTACAAGAGGTTGATATTACCATTAATGTTGTCACATGACGTGCAGCATATAAAAAGAAAATATACACCTTTAAGATGATGATATTTATATGATGGTGTAACAGATGTTATGTGGCAATCTTCTTAATCACAATAGCAACTCATGTAACACACCATCATATTTGATCAAACTATTAGAAGTTCATTTGAAAATCACTACAAGAATTTTTCGGATTAGCGAGGGATGACTCCCTAGCTAAAAGGATATTCTCCGTCACTAAACATGGTTTTTGCGATGGAAGGGTCCCTCACCAAATTCTTTGCTAAATTGACCGTAGCTAATTTTAGCGAAGAAAAAGACATTCCATCGCTATATGTTAGTTAGGGACATGTCCGTCGCTAAATTAAAAGTAAGCTGTCGCTGAAAAGGTTGAAAAAGACTTGATAGATATTGATTTGGCGAGAGAACTAGCGAGGGTTTGCCCTCGCAAATTTAGCGAGGAACTATTCCCTCGCTAATCGTTCAAATTTAGAGAGGGCCTTTTCCCTCACTATTTCGATGCTAATATGGCCAAATAAGTCTTTTAGCAAGGGACCAAGCCCTTGTTAGTTGGTCGCTAATATATGGCCAGTGTTTTAGCGAGGGCTTGTTCCCTCGTTAAAGCTTGGCCAATGTAGTGTTTTAGCGAGGGCAGGGTCCCTCGCTAATTGATCGCTAAAAGGTTACAGAAACCTCCCCTGTCACCTGTTTTTGAGGACACCCTTTTACACACAAAAACCTATCATTACAAGGCACACTTACATTAATATTGGTAGATAAAATCTTCAAGAAACACATGGTCTCCAAAGCTAAGATAGATTGAGCCAAAAAATATATATTTACATTGAAAACATTTAC
>JANHAO010016018.1:0-14574 GCA_026873985.1 Saraca asoca | reverse complement strand
TCTCCCAATTAGATCTTAGGAAGAGCTTGAATTGGAGATTTGCCATTGAAATTTTTGAACTTTCTCTCTCTACATTCAAGCTCACCTCCTTCAAAGATGCTATAGGTGCTGTGACGACCTGAAAAAGAAGGGTCATTCATCCTTGCACTTCTTAGCAAGCTGATGGTCGAGGCTATCATTTCTTTTTCCACGATTGCTTCTCTTCTTATTTTAGGCTGAACTGCCAACCTTAGGTCCGTGCAAGCTAAAAGTGTCATCCCATCTGATCTGTTTCATGACTCATTCATAAAATTCACCTAGGTTGCTAACTAGGGACTTATATAGACTCTTGAACAACTTCTTATCTTTGTAAAGTCCCTCTAAGATGGTAGTCAGGATGGCCTCATCTGAGGGTTTCTCGACATTGTTGACCTCATGTATGAAGCGAGTGATATAGTCTTTCAGCATTTTATGCTTACTCTGTAAGACCGTAATGAGATGACAAAGGGGCGTGAGTTACTTCTTCAATGCTCGGTACTAGTCAATGAACTTTTCTTGACACTCTTCCCAACTACTAATGCTACGAACCGGAAGGCTCTTAAGCCACATTCGAGGGACTTCACCCAAAGTAATGGGGAAGACGTGACACTTGACTAAGGGGTTACAAGTTTGGAGGTCCATCGGGATGTTGAGCTATCTCCATAATATAGCAGAATGGTTAGAATTTTAAGCTTGCATGGGAGGGGTTCCTCCTCGATTTCCCTAAAAAAAGGGGGTTTGCTCCTCAGAGTGACCTTGGTCATTTCGAGCTTGAGGGTGCTCCTCCAAATGTTTGACACTTTGAAGGAGATCTTCTACCAAAATGTCTAAGCCCCCAATCTTTAGCTAGAGACTTGGTGGCTTGGTTCACTTTTTCGGCCATGTGGATGACGATTTGAAGTCTGCTCCTGGTCAGCTTCACCAGAATGTTCAACTTTGGGTATGGCAATCTTAGCCCACCCTTGTACATTCTGAGCTTATGCTTGTACTAACATTATGACTGTTTTAGCCATCTCTCCCATCATGTGTTCAAGTTTCTCTTGATGCTGCAGCCAGGTTTGCGGTCCATCGGTGCTGTTAGTGGTGGGAACTTGTTGCATAGAGTTGGCTAGAGGGACATCAGCGGTTGCCCCAATGACAGGAATGGTGGATGCATCCGTTGTCGAGACATGGCCATTTGGAGGATGGGGTTGTGCATTTGAAGCTCTGGTGGCTCTTCCCTTGGCCATTGCAATAGGAGATGAACCAAAATAAGTGAGATCCTCATAAACAGTGCCAAAAATGTTAATGTCAAATTTTGGTATCGAGCCAAACTCCAACTAACGGGGGGATTCTTTCAGGATCTCTGACCGTCTACTGGTTCAAGCATGGCAAATCAGCAAAATACATAAGGAAGAAGGGAAAAGCAATAAAGAGACAAGATTTTTAAGTTAGTTCAATCAAATTCGGGTATTATCAGACCCTACATCCACAGTAACGTATTATTTAGGCAATGTTTCTACAAAGTTTTAGCATATAGGTTTTCCTCTCTGTTTGGCAGAGTTTTTGCTTACATAAAAGATGTTTTCCCTCTTTGCAGAGGGCTCCTTCCTCATATTTATAAGGGGAAGGTTACAAAAATAATTTCATATGCAGTAAATCTATTACATCAAAACTTATTATATAAGACAGAATAGACAGATAAAAATCTTGTTATTCGACCGCTGCAGACTATCTTCTGTAGGTGGGTCCCAAGTATTTGTTAGACAGGGTATGACTTGGTCTTCTATGGTCTTCAGCTCAGCAAACTTTCAGGTCATTGGTCGCACTTCATCAGCTAGGTCGTTCAGTTTGGGGATGTGCCTGAGCTCACTCTGTCATGCATGAACTCGAGCTAGGGAGGTCGCGATGCAACACGATCCAATGGCAAAGTGATCTGAACATCCTTTCAGTTGGTCTTTTTGCCGCTTCCGAGCTACTCGTAGGTCCATCTAGGTCGAACCGATTTTCACATATAACAAAAATAATTTATAATTAATCCTCTTTATCAACTTGTATTGAATCCAAATAGTAGGATAACTTAGAATACAGTTGGGATTCATTTTTTTTTTTACTCCTTTGTCATTTTTTATCAATAATTTCAGAAAATAATATCAACATTTTTAACCTTTATTAACATGAAGATTCCTTTATATATATATATATATATATATGATAACTAAAAATTACATGAATTTTGATGAAATAAATATAGTAAGTTAATAAAAGTGAAATGTCAATATATAATTTAATTAACACATAAAATTCTATTAGTTGGATTTAATATCAGACAATAAATATTTAATTATAAATAATTTTACTTTAAAATGTAATTACACAAAATAAAACTAAAAGGACTAAAACCTCTGTTAAGTATATATATATATATATATATATATCTATTTGTGTGTAATGCTTCTTTATTTGTTGGTTTGTGGTGAGGTGGTTATAGCATATGAAATGGGGTTAAAGGCTCAACCAACACAACTAAAAATTTGGACTAATGTTGACTATGGTTATAATTGTTTCTTCCTTTCTCTCTTTTTTCTTTTTAAATAACATGTCAATTTTGTAATTTTAAAAATATTAGAGATTGAATTATTAATTAATATTAAGTTTTTACAACATATAAATTATCCAAGTGTCATCATTTTAGTAGAGATAAACACTTACAACATTAAATGCTTCAAAATTCACTAGAAGCACTAGAGAAACCTCCTTTCTAATATCATATATTTTGAAATTCTCTCAATATCAAATATATATGAGCAAAGAAACGAAGAGGACAAACAAAGAAGTCCAAATAATAAACACGAGGAGTAGGGCCAATGTCCAGCAAGATAAAGCAAACCATTTTTCTATAATTGAAATTACTTGAGATTGAAAGATTATTGTTTCAAATGAAAAGTCCTAGCTCTTGAATTGGGTGGAGCAGACAATGTTTCTGTGATGCGTTTTCTTATTTTTTTATTTTCTTTAATTTTTTTAAAATTTAAATATAAATAAACAATTGATTGTTAATGAATTCATCCAATATAACTCTTAATTATTTGACAAGGTTAATAGGTCATTAATGGTCCAACCTGTATTTATATAGGAAAGATTGAATGGATATGGTTAATAGGTCAATAATGACCTAACCCCACATAACAAGATGGATACAAATGGTTGAATGAGTATGGGTTACCGTTTCCAAGTCTACTTACCCTGTTCAATAGAGTTCAAGACAAATTGCTACTTAAACCTGCGATATAAACAGAATCCCCCAACTTTCTCAAAAGCAAACAAGTAATCTTTTTGCTTAAATCTAAGTACATATATTCTCTCATAGCTAGCTACCAGCAAAGCACATCAATCCTTTGGCTTGTTTCTATTTCTTCTTATTGTTGTCTTCTGCCTTGGCATCTCAAATGTGATGGCATGACCACTTAATACTAATTTAGGGATGCATAGCCCTAATGAAGAGCCAAAGAATATCCAGTTTATCAATTCTGGCCCAAGTCTTAGGAGATGGTCATCATAAGAATACTCTTCCAACTTCCATACAATTTACCTACTCTGCTCCCAGCCCTGGAGTTGGTCATTAGCATGTGTCAGCTGCATGCATGATTACAATTTCGCAGAGAGAGAATATATATATATATATATATATATATAAAATAAGGGCACTCTATCATTATTAAGAAATCATAACCAGGGCAACTAAAATTGTGAAATAGAATAAAAAAATTAAAAAACTTTACATGATTTTCAAATTAGGGATCAATTTTGAAATAACTCGAGTTTAACAAAATCAAACAAAATGAAATATATACCTTTCTCCCTATGAGATGTGTTTCAGAACTTCTAAAAGAAAGACCCAAACATGTTTACTTAAGGTTAGCGTTCATGATCAACCTTCACTCTGAAGTGGTGATGTGTGCAATGGCTACTTTTAAAGGAAAAGGTTGGATGCATTTGCAATAGTTTCGGGAGTCTTTTAACACATCAAAATAATATGATGGTCTTTCTGATATACTCATTATTTGAAATGACAATATAAGAGAACTTAAAAAAGTGTGAAAAGTGTGAAGAAGTATGTAATTATAAATTTAATCAAGAAAATAATTGAAATTTTCGAGATATCATATAAATTGTTACCCATAACCCTTTCTAATAATAATTTTACAATGGAATTTAATTTCTATGTCAATCAAAACTTATCAAAGTCCCAAACAAAACAAGCATGACTATGGTGAGTAGGACCTCGAGCCATATTGTTTGATCCATAAATTGGTGTTTTGGATCAATGTTGAAAGACTTAAATATATTTTTTATTCCCCTCTTTCACTAAAAGTCACAATCTCATGTCTTTACTTTTAATTTGAACAATGTTGCCTTCCACATTTTTCCCAAGGTTGCATTAAACTCCTATTGTCTAGCTTCCATTTAAAAAAGACAGAACTTGTTGCATCGAAGTTTGTGTGGCACCTATGCTGGTTTTGTTGGCATAAGTTGAATTATTCCTCTTTGTTGTATTTAATTTCTTTCTTATTCTTCATCTATTTCATGCCCTAGAATTCAAAGATGGTAAGAAGCCATCAGATCTTCTTTCCTTTACTAATAACATTAACTAATTGAACTAGTTATGCAAATGCAAGTCACCATCCTCTAATTCATGTATCCAAAGAGTAGTGGCACTTATTTTCTTCATTGCAAACATTTCATGCATCTTAGATATATTATGATGCCCAGTACATTCTAGTTGTGAAGAGCTTCTCACCCTTTTTATAGTTTGCTTACGAAGAGTTCAAGGTTCATTGTTGCTTAACATAATTTCGAGAGAACCATTTCCAATTTTTTTGGAATGGTTTTCCAAATTATAGCTCATCAAAGAAATTAGTATAAAAAGATGTTACATGAATTAAATAGGTGTCCTACAGCACCCATAATAGGTTAGAATAAACTAAGCCTAGAATCGTATCAAGTAGGTCAATAAAAAGGCGAAAGGTTGATCTCAAGGACTGGACCAACTATCAGTTAGTAACTAGCCAACCTCGAGAAACACAAAACCTAGGCATGCCAAAATTGCATAAATGAAAACTTGCTTTGGCTAAAAACCCTGTAATGACCAGAGTGATGTTAGAAGAAGGTCTTAGTGATACATCGAGCCTAGGAAGTTAAACAAGGTAATTCAATCAATTATGAGTTGTTTTGAATTCATTAGGACTTAGAAAGTTGTTTTTAATCGATGTACTTTGCTTATGCAAGGATTACATCAATTTTGAGATAGGCCAAGCTATCAAATATCCATGCATGGAGTTTTGAAGGGAAAAGCTTTTCACATTAGGTAAGCAGGGGTTTCTAACTTGACTCACTCCATTTTTTTTTAATAAAGTTATATTAGTAAATCATTTTCAAAATTATCCAAATGTTTGTTATGTGTTAGACATTACAAATAGAGCTAAAAAGAGATAATGATTCAAAGTTGGTCCTAGGGAATTATGAATTGAACTTCACTCTCTCTTGGAAATGAAAGATAGGTGTTAGTGTTGTAATATATGATTGATAGGTATCTTTTTCAATAAATATTGTTGAATTTAATCTCATTTTTTGTACAATATAATAAATGCTATACAATAAAATATTATTATATATTTGGCACATAAGTTATATAGTATAACCTTGTACAATCCTACTCTTATTCATAAATTTCTATATAACTTTATACACTTCTCAAAGTAAAGAATAAGACACCATAAGCAAAATTTTTATATTAAAAAAATAAAAATAAAAAAATTTATCATCCATTCCTTCACTAATTAATACCATCCACCATGACCACTATTTTCAATACGGCGACCACTGGCATGACTACCACCATTATGATAGTAGACACTGCCATTCTTCAAGCCAACAACAAAGAAGAGCTTTGTTTTCTAGTGGAAGAAATTAATATTTTTTTCATATTATTATATTATTTTAATTTTTAATAGATAATCAATGACTAATTTTAAATTCAAAGTCTAATTCAAGGGAATTATTATAAGTAAACATGTGGGCTTATTAGAACTGTCAATGAGTCAAGCTAAATTAAGTCACAGGCTCAACTCATTTTGAATTCTCATACTATGGCTCAACTCAAACTTAACTTAAGTTAATTTATTCAATTCAAGTTCTACTTAAATTAAGTTCAAGAGCGGCTTAGCTTATAGAGTTCAAATCAATTATAATAATGAAATATTTTGTTGAAAATGCAATATGTTAAAAAAAAACTTATGAAAGCAAATATTTTTAACAACTTAACAGCATAGAATAAATAAAAGAATATAAATGACAAAAGAATATAAAGGAGCCTTCCCCTGTATCGAGCACCTTCCTACCATACTAGCAATCTTTTTCACATTTGCCATCTCCATACAGACAATACGATAACATTTGACCCTAGTTCATTATGACTTCTCTTTCTAACCATTACCACTACCAAACGTATAGTCAATATTTTACACTCTACCACATCAATAATCCGTAAAAACAGCCAGCTATTCAACTTTATCCATTTTGTGACAATCTTTCCCCTAGCTACACACCTATATAAAGACACCAAGTACAACCCAAAACCCTAATGGATGTTTTATCTTAAGCTCTTTTGTGTATACCTATTTCATATACTAACTAAAGCATTAGATTGTCCTTTGGTGACCTTCGGCTACTATCACCAATGTTCTCTTCCTTATATAGGTCCTTTACAAGCAATAGGCTTAAATTTTATCAAATGGCAAGTTATTTCAAAATATAGGTACCTTACAAGGTTCAACATGTGTAAATAGGAAAGCAATGGGTAATCAAATAAGGAAAAGTAAGGGTAATGGTAATTATTACTTTAAAGTTTGTTTAGTTAAGTTAGAGAATGAAATAACACTGTTTATGATTCTCTTTCTTATTATTTAGTTAGGTGATATTCAACAACAATAGATGGTGGTCAATGGCAGTAAGAGATGGTGGATGGTAGGTGATGGTGGGCAAAGGTCAATGGTGATGGACAGTAATTAACAATAGTAAATGGTGGAGGGTAGTGGTCAACAATTGTGGATAATAGTCAATAACAGTATTAGAAAATGCATAGAGGTCAATAACAATAGGTAGTGGTGGGTGGTAATCAACTATGGTAGTAATGATGAGTGAAAGTCAATGGTAAAAGGTAGTGGTGAGCAGTAGTCAATGAATATAGATGATGGTGGGGCAATAGTCAGTGGTTATAGGTGATGGTGAGTGGTGGTCAACTGCAAAAAGTGATAGCGGACGATAATCAACAATTGTTGTTATTGGTGGTGGTGGTCAATGATAAAAGGTGATAGGGGTGGTGGGCGGTGATTAGGGGTTGAAGGTGATAGTGGTGGGCGGTAGTCAACAACAATGAATTTTTTACTCTATGTATATATTTTAAGTTGTTAAATTGCACCTTTATAAACATCAAAATTTTTTACACATAAATAGTACATAAGGTTATATGTAACTTTCTATTTTCTCCTTAAGTTTGATTGCTAATTTATCATATCAAAGAGTGATTGTCCAATTATCATATCAACAACGACAACAATTACATGGAATCAAAATGGATTCTAATACTTTTTATTAAGAAAATTATTTCCTCTTCATATAAGGATTAAACAATTATAAGACACAAAACAATATAATAATATCCAAACAATTTTTTAATTTAGACAAAAATATGTTAGGATTATAGGTGCCAAATAAATAGTTCGGATATATTTGGATCGGATTATTAATAGATGGGTTTTTTTAACCCATTTATTTATATTTGACCCAATTAAAATTTTGTATGGATCGTGAATTGACCTTTGACCCATATGTAAAGAGTGAAACCTAATCTATCCATTTATCAATTTAATTATCATTGTTTTTATATTATTTTATTCTATCATTTTAATTGATTTTATTTTTTCACCATTATAGCCTTTATCATTGTCGCCATTTTGATGTTAGTATTAAAAATAAATTTTATTATTAAAAATTTTAAAATCATGTTTTAATTCCTATCTTAAAATTTTAATTTATTTTTGTCATTTAATGGTACAGGTAATGTTTATTTATTTTCTTGTGAGGGACACACTTTCAAGTAACATTTCATATTTGATATTCCAAAACTTTTTCTATTAACTTATTTAGTTTCACATATTTTATATTTTGCTTTTGATGTCCTATCTTCATCCACTATTTCATCCAATTGATCCCCATACTGCAAAAGTTTTACATCTTTTTGAGCTTCATCATGTTCCAAATTCCTAATTTCATTATCGTCAAAGAAGTCACCCATTATCTAAAAAAATAGCAAATTAATTTAGATATGTTATTTCATAATTAAATAAACAACCCCTAAGTACTATATTACAACACAAGATTGATAAAAATGGAGAAAATAAGAATCGCAATAGAAACATCATGTATTTGTACCAAGTCCATCACAATATTAAAGACATCATGTTATAATTGTTTAATTATCTCTATAATTTTATCAAATTCATGACCCATATAAAATATTATGTAAACAAAAAATGTAATAAATGCAACAAATTCAATAAAAATTTGACCATGAAAATATGTAATGCATGATTACATTATTTATAGCCAAATGACAAGATATTGATAATGCAATATGAAGTATGGGAGGATCTTTAATGACCATTTTATTAAATATTTATTTTAATTGATGAATTAAAAAATATTAATAAGATGGATGGATAATGAATAATTATGAATAGATCTTTAATGACCCATTTTATTAAGGATAAACATTATTTATTCATTTGACCCTTTAAACGTTAGGGCAAATTATACTCATGTCCCTTGAATTTATCTCTAATTACACTCACCCTTCTATTTTTAGAAATATAAACTGCCATTCCTAATTTTTCTTCTTTTTAAACACACATTTAGCTCTCCTACTGCATAAAAATAAGGGACATAAATCTATATTTCTGAAAATAAGAGGATGTAAACATAATTAGACTAAACCTTAAGGGAGGTGAAGGTAATTTACCCTAAACATTATGGGTGATAGACCCAAAATTGGATGGATTCATAGATATCCATCCATTTTGCCACCTCTAATTAAGATAGATCTTCAATCTTTTCTCATGCTATAAATAGATTTGGAGGATTAATTCTCGTACCATTCTCAAATTCATTAGAATCCCAAGTAATAAAATCTCATTTGACTATAATACTTCCTATGTGCCTGAGCCATGTTACACTTTTACACTATAAACTAAGCTAGCTTGCAATATTAGTTACTCCAAAACATAATTTTCATGTATTGATTAAGTTTAAGAATGGTTTGGGTCATTAATCTCAAATCCATTATACAATAAAGTATTTTGTTGACAATTTAATATGTTAAGAAAACTTATGAAAGCAAATATTTTTAAAATTGAACAACATAGAATAAATTAAAAAATGTAAACGACAAAAGAATATAAAAGAGCCTTCCCCTGCATCGAGCACCTTTCTACCACACTGGCAATCGTCTACATATGCACCATTTCTATACATACCATCTAACAGCCTTTGGCACCAGTATGTTATGACCTCTCTTTCCAACCATTACCACTACCAAACGTAAAGTCAATACTTTACCCTTTGCCACATCAACATTTAGTATAAATCACTAACTAGGAAACTTTATCCATTTTCTGAAAATCTTTCCCTTGGCAGCATGCCTATATAAAGACACCATGTATGACCCAAAATCCTAATGGATGTTCTATCTTAAGCTCTTTTGCTTATACATATTTCATATACTGACTAAAGCACTGGAGTGTGCTTCAGTAACCTTCAATCACTATCCCTAGTGTTCCCTTCCTTATGCAGGTCGCTTACACCACCCCTAGTAAACTTGGAGTATATCAAAAGGCAAGTTATTTCAAAATATAGAGGTACATTATAATTATAATTAGGAGACATTTGGTTTTACTTGAGGAAATGGAAAGACAATGGAATCAAATAAGGAAGAGTAAGGGTAATGGTAATTGTTACTTTTTGATTTGTTTGATTTGACTAGGGAATGAAATCAAATTATTTATGATTCCCTTTCTTATTATTTTGTTGGGTAATGGTCAATAACAATGGATGGAGGTTAACAGCTGTAGGTGATACTGGATGATGGACAAAGACAATAAATGATAGTGGGTAGTACTCAACAACAATATTGGATGATGGGTGGTGGTTAACAATGACAGGTAGTGGAGGGTGGTGATCAATAGTGGTAGTAGTAATGAGCAAAAGTCAACAACAAAATGTTACAAAAATTGGTGTTAGTAACTATATGTGGTGGCAGGTGGTGGTCAATAATTACAAATGGTGATGGGTAATGGTCAGTGCTTATTGTTTGTGGTGGTGATGGTGGTCAATGGCGAAAAGTTGTTGTGGGAATTGGTTAACAGTTGTAAGTGATGGTGGTGGGCAGTGGTCAATAGTGATAAATAGTAAATGGTGATGGGCAGTGGTCAATAGTGATAGTAGTATTGGATAATGGTCAATGGTAGAAAGTGGTGGTAGGCGGTGGTTAATGGTGGAAGGTGGTAGTGTCAATAGTGGTATGTGGTAGTGGGTTGAAGTGATTGGAGCTTTGGTAAGAGAGGGAAAGAGAAGATGAACATTTTTCATTTTTAGTAGATAATGTAATATGAAATCCAAAGTGGGGAAAGGGTTTTGATTTAGAGGAATAATTAAAGTTAAGTAATGATAATACCACTACACTTGAACTAAACACTCAATGAGAAAATTAGTTTTTTTATTCCATTATCCATTCCTTAAAATTATCTAACCAAACACCCCGTTAGATAAAAAAGATGACTTGGATTGAAATTTTTAATTCTTCCTTTGTTAGAGCAAAATTATTTATTAAATCTTTGCCCTTGGTTTTTTCTCTTCTAATAAAATGAAGTATGTTTATAAAGAGTCCAAGATTATTAAGAGATCACAAAAATGAAGTAATATATTAATAATAAAAATATATTATATTTTATAATAAAATTTTGTCAAATATTTTATTTAAAAATATAATATATAATAAAATATGTATGTTTTTATTTATTTATTATTTACATGTCTATATATTGAGCCAGTTCATGGTACAAATGAGTTGAGTTTATAGCAGTTAAGACTTGACTCATATACAACATGAATTAGATAATATAACTCGTATACCACACATTTATCTAATGAGCTTGACTTATTTAAGTCAAAATTTGAATAGAGTTGTGAACCATTCTCTCACTAGCTTGACTTATTGTCAAGTGTAGAATTTAGTATAATCTTATTGATCAAAGTTTGATATAGACTAAAATCATGGTGATAAGGTGTTAAGGATTTAGATGTGAAGTTAACGGAATTGGTTTTTTGTTTATACCATGTGTATAGTCTGAGTTGTTAAATTGCACCTTTATAAACATAAGATTTTTTGCACATGAACTATAATTCATAGGGTTATATGTAACTCTTTATTTCCTCTATTAAGTTTGATTATCAATTTATCATATCAAAAAGTGATTGTCAATTTATCATATCAACAACAACAATAAAGACATGAAATCGAATCAAACTGTAATACCAATTACTGAGAAAATTATTTCTCTTCAAATAAGGATCAAACAATTGTAACACACAAGACACCATAATAATACCAAAACAATTTTTTTGACTTAGATAGAATGTATAACTTGTTAAGATTAGGGGTGGAAAACACATTGGATGGATTTAGGTTGAGTTATTAACAAATGAGTCATTGTTGACCCATGTATCTATTTTTGATCTAATTAAAATTTTGTATGGATAATGAATTGACTTTTGACCCATGCATAAAAGTAAGAGCTTATCCATCCATTTATCAATTTAATTATCATTGTTTTTGTATCATTTATTCTATCATTTGAATTGATATTATTTTTCACCCTTACAACCTTTACCATTGTCACCATTTTGCTACTAGCATTAAAATACAATTTTTATTATTAAAAATTTAAAATTGTATTTTAATTCCTATCATAAAATTTTAATTTATTTTTGTCATTTAGTAGCACAAGTAATCTTTTTTCATTTTCTTGTGAGGTACATATTTTCAAGTAATGTTTCATATTTGTTGTTCCAAAACTTGTTCCATTAATTTATATAGCTCCACATATTTTACATCTTGCTTTTAGTGTCCTATCTTCATCTTCTATGCATCAAATTGATCCTTATATTGCAAAAGTTTTGCATGTTTTTGAGCTTGAACAACTTTCAGCATGTTCCAAATCCCCAATTTCTATAACGTCAAAGAAGTCACTCATCATCTAAAAAAATGCAAATTAATTAAGATATGTTATTTCACAATTAAATAAACAACCCTTCAGCACTTTATTACAACACAAGATTGATAAAAATGGAGAAATAAGAATAACAATATATACATCATGCATTTGTACCAAGCACATGCTAATATTAAAGTCCTCAAGTTATAATTATTTAATTATATCTATAGTTCTATCAAATTCATGGCCTATAAAAATATTATGTAAACAAAAAATGTAACAAATACAACAAATTCAATAAAAAAATTTACCATGAAAATATGCAATGCATTATTACATTGTTCATACCCAAATGACAAGATGTTTATAATGTAGTATGAAGTATGGGTGGATCTTTAATGACCATTGTGTTAAATATTTATTTTAATTATTGAATAAAAAATATTTAGATAAATGGAGACCGGATAACCATGGATGAATCTTTAATGACCCATTTTATTAAGATTAAACATTCTACTCATCCATTTGACCCTTTAAACACTAAGGCAAATTACACTCCCCTTCCCTAAGGTTTTCTTTAATTACACTCACACCTTCTATTTTTAAAAATAGAAATATATACTTACCTCTCTTGCAGCACAAAAATAAAGGAGATGAGTCTCTATTTCTGAAATAGAATGGTGTAAATGTAATTAGAATAAACCTTAAGGAAGGTGAAGGTAATTTTCCCTAAACATAGATGAACATAACTTATACATATTTAATATCCATTTATACTTAGTCTTTTATCATATTCGTATGCTTAATTTAACACTTAAAATTTGTTTTGTGGTTTGCTTAGTTTTTATGCTTAATTGAAGTTATTCAGTAAATTTGTGCTATTTTAGATTGTTTCAAGCTTTTATGCATATCTTGAGTTATGAGCATCAATTTTATGTGATTCTTATGTCCTTGGAAAGCTAAAGGGAAGATCTAAAAATTACTTGTAGAGTCCTAACCCGGTTTAGCCATTTTAGAGGTCAAATAAAGCCCATCATTTTAGTGCAAACCTAAGTCCGTAGGATAGTTAAGATCCATTCTCAAACCTTTTATGCAAGGCATAAGGTCAAACTACATCGTTTTGAATTAATTTCATGAATGTGGACTTAAATGTTAGATTTTGTTACCAGATGGATTGTTCCAAAAAGCTATCTAAGTTTTTGGCCCATAACGTGACCTAGGAATTGAGTTTTATTGCAAGGTCGAGTACATTAGACTCCTAAGAGACAAATCTATATTTCATATAAAAGGACCCATATCAAATTAAGCTTTTTTCCAACCCTAAGAATAGCCCAATTGATAAATGGGAAAAAGTGCATAAAAATAAGATAGTTTTAGTCTAGTTTATTGATAATATTTCATGTTTTCTTAATGTTTGATTTTATATTTTATTTGAGATACTGCTCTTGGTTTGTATTTCTTATGCAAGATGATGAAAATGGTTGAAAAGAAGAAGAAAACTTGAAGAATGAAGATACATTTGGATTAAGGAAATGATACAAGAAGAATACATGGAAGAAACAAGCAAGAATCAAAGAAATTCAAGAAATAACACAGAGCACGACCATGCTCTAGAACACGGCCTAGCCGTGCTCGGTGCTGCCTGGAAGCTGGAAAAGAAATTCATGATCATGACACAGAACACGGTCGTGTTACAGAACATGACCAAGCCTTGTTGTGTGCTGACGTGGCCAAATTAATAAATCCAAATCTCCTCAAGCACACCCGGCTCATGTTATGAAGCCCAGCCATGGTGAAGGTGATTTAAGGCTATAAATAGGACTCCTTGTAACCCATTCTAGGCATCCCAACTCATAGTTTAGAATCCTAGTTTAAGTTTCAAGTCAACTATCTTCTTTCTTCTCTTTTCTCTTCTTTAGCTTTAGATTTTCTTTTATGCAATTTAACTTTCTTGTTTCCTGATTTATGTTCTTTGCAATTTAATTTTAAGTTCTTGCTTTTTATTTTACTTCTCTTTTTCTTTCTTTATTTTCTTGTTCTTGATTTCTTTCTCTTGTTCTTTATTTTCTTTTACATCTCATTCTTGTTTTTTTATTTACATCTGCATTCTTATTCTTGTTCTTGCATCTTATTTTTAGTCATGATTTACTTTTCACTATTCGCTTGATCTTTACAATCATGCATGAGTAGATCCCTACTCTAGGATTAGGATTAGCCCACCTATGAGTTCTTAGGTAAATTGTCTTAG
>JANHAO010016017.1:0-14560 GCA_026873985.1 Saraca asoca | reverse complement strand
GCCAATTAGATCTTGGGATGAGCTTGAATTTGAGTTTTCATGAAGAAATTTTTGAAATTTTCTCTCTTTAGATTCAAGCCCTTCTCTCAACATTTTCATATTTGTATTAACTTATTTTAGAATTTAATCTAAATTGCACAATCAAACTTTCTAACTAATTTCATTATTTTTATTTGAGATCTAATCAAAATGAGACAGTCAAATGTCATCACTAGATCTTTATTTTACTCACTTTTCTCCTCTTGTGAGTTATATATTACTGTTGCTCAAACTTTATTTGTATGCAAACTAGAATAAAAAATAAATTAGTAACTATTTTATTAGACCATAAATTGAGATTATTTTATTTTTAGTCAATATTAAATGATGAACTATTGGAAAGTAGTTTGCAAATTGTAATTATGTTAAGTTTATATATATATATATAATTGTTAAAGAAGTCAAGAAGACGTAACAGTCTTTTAAAGTAGTAGAAACAATTGAGAAAAAGTCTCACAAATTAAAACCTTTGTTTCCATATATTATTTATTGAATTTTCAACTTATGCAAAGCACTTAGGAATTGTAAGTTTAGACTTTATCTTATAATTTCTATTTTGATTTTACTTTCAATTTTCTATAACCTAGGAATTGAGTTTGTTTCCTCCCAATTTGGTTTTATTTATCTGTTTTCAATTTAGGTATTTCATTCTACGAGGTAAGCTATACTTGTGTAATTTCTATGCAATTTTTATTTTCATCCTATTCTATATATGGTGGATTGGGATGCTATATGATGGGTTTATTTTTATTTTAAAATTTGGCATGTCTATTGTTTCTAAACAGTGTGCTACATAAATAGAAAGTTAGAGAGATGAAGTTACAAACTGAATAGCAAGAGCACACACTTATAGAAACACAAGTTCATATCAAATATGGTGATAAGGTTTAGGCTGGAATTAAGGATCAAGTTCAGCATGTTATTACTAAGTTATGTGCATTGGCATTTCCTAGGATATATAGTTAAGCCCTTATCATTTACTACTTTAGAGTCAAATGTGCAACCATGTTGATTTTGGGATTAGAGTTAGTAGAGTTTGATATGTTTTTTTTTTTTTGTATTGATTTTATGCAAACATAATATTTTAGGATTAGGATATGAGAACACCTATGTTGTATGGCTTCACTATCAATTAAATGCTTTTTACTACATAAATATCCAAATTGTGAATATGGCTTATGTGGTTTTCAATTATTATATATGGATATATAATTATGAACATGTATAAACAAAAAAATAAAAAAATATGAATTAAAAAAATTACTGACAAATTAAAGGTAGGCAATTTGTCCCTAAATGACGAAAAAAATAAATCTTTTTATAAATAAAATTAGAGATAAAATGTCCATCTCTAAGTTTAGAGATGGACATTCTATCTCTAGATATTTGAAAAATTACTTTTGAATTGACAACTTTAGATACCGAATATATCTCAGTTAGAGATGAAATTTCTATCTCAACAAGTAAAGACATATGGATATTGGTCTCTAAATTTTAAAGATGAGGCTTTTTTCTATGGATTTGGAGACAGAAAAATCCATCTCAATTTGATGATTAGAGATGGATATATGGCATTTAGAGACAAATTTAGTCATCTCTAAATGTCAAATTTCTAGTAGTGGTTGGTTCCAACATATTAATCAATGTCTAAAGTTTGCATGCATTATAAAGGTCAGTATGTCCTCCTAACTCTCATTCTGCTCGAACTTGCTCTCAATGTTTATTTATTTTTTTCTCTTTTTTTTTCCTTTGTTGTTGCTTAATTTCATCTACTTAAGCTTACTCTGAATGTTCATAATTTATTTTTCCCATCTTTTTCCTTTTTCCTTTTAAATAGGGCATATGCAAGGATCCTTGAAATAAGAAAACGATGAGTGCACTTAATGTGTGTGTTTTCTTGTTAATAGGAATGCTTGCAACTTCTACAATAATATTGTTGTCTTATTACAGCAATGGTATAGCATCTTTAACAATTATGTTGTTTAGTTTTTGCAAACAATTGCTATAGCATTGCTTGCAACAAGGTAACGATATTATTGTTGAAGTTGTTATAATATTACTTGCAATTAGACAACATTTTTGTTAAGTTGAAGTTGTTATTCCTTCTAACAAAATAAAACATATATAAAAAAATAAAAATGACATTGATTACAAAAACTGATGTCACTACTATAAAATTTGGAAACGATGTCAAAATTTTTTATTAATTTATCAATTAAATTCTTATTTAATTATACTTCAAAGAATTTTATTATAATATAATGCATGACTTATTTGATTATAGTCAAATAATTTTTTATTAATTTATCAATTAAATTTTTAATCAAATTGTTTACATACAACTAATTTATTGATATGACAATATTATAATTATTTTTTCATTTTCCACGAATATGGAATTGTAAAATTATCTAATAATCATTAATTTCTTCCATTTTATCAAGATAATGGAAATAGTCAAAATAAATTCAATACATTTACATTCCATTATATGAAAAGACGTATATTAGATGTTGATTTTAATTAGAAAATAATGTAAATATATGATATTACATGTCGGTTCTAACATAAATAAATAACGTCTAAAGTCTCTTGGCATTATAAAAGGTCAATGTGTATACTCTCATTAACTAGCATACTACAACTTGCTCTTAGGAAAAGTGGACCACAAGAATTCCATTCCACAAGTTAAAACAATAATATTTTTGTCTCAATTTTCTTTCTGATATTTCTATAAAAATATAATTTTAAGCAAGTTTGTACAATTTAATAAAAAAGATTAATAGAAACAACATCAATTTTTTGAAACAAACTAACATCTTTAACACAATTTGCAGAAATTTTTACAAAATTAAACATTATCTAATGTGCAAAATAATTCAACAATTGAAATATTATTAAATGGACAAAATAATTCAAGTATTTAAATATTATTTAATTGGAAAAAATTTTCAAAAAATAGTTAGCCTTGGGCTATGTGTAAAAATGTAATAATATTATTATCCAGAAAATGAAATGGATAAAATTAATTAAAAATGTTATGACATAAAATATTAGATTCTTGTTTTTAAAATAGACCATTTAAAGAAAATATATCAATATAAACTGACATCGTTAATGCCTTACATGTTGGTTTCAAGATAATCATAAATATCTAAAATGAAAATTATGACATATAACATTAGATGTTTATTTTTAAAAAATGACTAATTAGATAAAAGACACTAGTTTTAATAAATAATCAATGCCTAAAGTCTAAACAACATCAGTTTTTTAATGAAAATTGATGTCTAAAAAGATTTATATATAAGAAATTTTGTTTTTTAAATAAATTTATATATTAGGTATTAATTTATTAGAGATCTCTATTTTTCTAAACCTCATTATTTTGTCTATTTTTATTTATGAACAAAATTTACTCGGTAACCATTAATTTTTTCTATTCAAATAAAATAATTCCTTTTCCAAAGACTATAAAGTATTTCAACAATTAAATACTATTAAATTGAACAAAATAATTCAAGAATTTAAGCATTAATTTGATGGATAAAAATAATTAACGTTTGAACAATTTATTTGTGAAAATTATAATATATTATCTAAGAAAATAAAATGGACAAAAATAAATTCAAAATAAATGAGAAGTCTTGGTGTTTCTTGTGTTTTAAAAAATGACTAAAGTCTGTACACATTTTAAACATTAGTTTATTACTAATAACTAACATCTAAAATTAGATGTTTGTTTTTTAAAAGACTAAAATCTCCATACATTTTAAATAAATTTATATATTACATATTAATATATTAGAAATCTTTATTTTTAAAATTTTTATTATTTTACCTTTTTTATTTATGAACAAAATTTATTCCCTAACCATTAATTTTTTTATTTCAAATAAAATAATTCCATTTTATAAAGATTATAGAATATTTCAAGAATTTAATAATATTAAATTGGATAAAATAATTCAAAATTTAAGCATTAATTTAATGGACAAAAATAATTAACCTTTGAGTAATTTATTCGTGACAATTGTAATATATTGTTTAAGAAAAAAATGGACAAGAATAAATTTAAAATAAATAAGACATATTGGCACTTCATGTGTTTTTAAAAATGACTAGTTAGTTAAAAGACACTGGTTTTTAATACAGACTGACATCTAAAGTGTCAACAATGTTAGTTTTTTAACTAAAGCCAACATCAAATGTCTCCTTTCATTTCAATATAAATGAGACGTGCAGGTGGGAATATGAAATTTAAGATGTAGAAGTTTTCACACATCTAATTGTCACTCTTGCTCTCTTCAAGGTTTGATATCATAGCTCTTTTTCCCTCTATTTCTGACGATTTCAAAGACACACACACACACACACACCCTCTCTCTCTCTCTCTCTCTCTCTCTCTCTCTCTCTCTCTCTCTCTCTCTCTCTCTCTCTCTCTCTCTCTCCTTCTATTCCTGTAAATGTAATATTCAATAATTCTATTAAAAATTATTGATAAAGCATTCCGACAATAAAAATAGTTGGTAATTGTAGTAAAAAATTTTGACTAAAATCAACAATTTTAGCTAAAAAAAAATTGTAGACTTTTCACACTACATAAATCAACATTATTATAATGAAAATTTGAAAGTGTAGTAAATACTCATATGCAAGGAAAAAATTTATTTTTATGAAATATTCAAAATATTTTTGTTAGAAAAGGCATGATATTGAAAAACAAAAAGTTAATAAGATATATTAACATTTATTAATAAGTTATTAATTATATAATCTCATCCACAGTTTATAAATGAGAGTTAATAAAAGTGATACTTTATTTATTAAGTTTAACACAAATGAAAAAAAAAACCTACAACACACAAGATTATAGCTAGTTCATATTTTAATGAAAAAGATAATAGAAAATGGCATAGAATAATAGTGTAAAATTCATTAAAAAGAAGACAAAAGCCATTATGTCACTCGTATGCTAATTTTTGTCAAAACTTTGATGCCAATTAATCTCAGGTGGGTATCTCAAATAAATCACATGTAATCACTAGGGGTGGCAACCAGATTTACAGATGACCAATAAAAGGTTTGGATCGATTTGAATTAGATTATTAATAGATAGATCATTATTAATACAATTATTTATTTATGATCAAATTAAAAGTTTATATGGGTCATTGATTGACTTATGACCTATTCATAAAATGTGAAATCTCACTACTAGAAACTAGTCAATTTTTCACAGCCAATACTGTGAGAAATATTATTTCCCATGGTTTTTCTCGTAATTTACTAATTGTGGGAAATGAGAGATGGGTAAATTTTCTCATGAATTTATCATGGTATTTCTAGTTATAGTTTTTTTTTTTTACGTTACCCATGGTATAAGCTATGGGAATGGATACAAAAAGTTTCCCATGATAGTTTTGCCATGGGAAAATGTGTTTTTTTTCTTAAAATTGCTTTCCCATGACAAAAATTGTGGAAGAGTACATATATATTAATTTTTTATTATTATATTGAGATTAAGTAAACATAATAAAAATAGATATTGAAATTGATTAAAATGAAGTTAATAATACTAAAAAAAATGAAATTTGTTTTCATAAATTCCATTATAATATTCTCAAAATTATTTATTATTTCCTTTGAAATTTACATGATGGAATTCTACTTTGAGAAAAAAGTGGACTCACTTATGGTAAATAGAAGGTTGCTATCTCCAAGCTTCGATAAAGACAGTGGTGGAAAACAAAGCAAATATATTCTTCAATGGAATAGTAAAAATTGCAATAAATTGAAAATGCACAATGATGTGCAAGACTCCATGAGGGAGTTACAAGTAATCCTAAAAATGAAACAGCAGAATGCTAAGATGAAGAGTGCCAAGATACATAGAGTGTGTAAATGTTTGATGATACCCTAGATTACTATGTTCCACTTTGTTTATAATGCCATAGTATGATGACAGAAATTTGAAAAATAACTACTCTAAACTAAATGAGAAATGGGCACATAGATGTATATGTGTAGCTTTCTACATTGCTAAAATAACTTCTAAAAACTACCAAATAGTTACTTCCTACATGAACCAACACATGATTTGATGAATGTAATTAATACTGAGCCATGATTAAAATGCCTCTTAATTGCTTCATGACGTGGCTCTAACGTTGTTTTTTTACTTCATGTTCTATCCACCTATGACTTAAAAAATCCCTAAGTTAATTGCTACCACCATACTGACTACAGTCGAAAGGATAACAGTTAAATCGCCTAAATAGTTGAAATAGTAATTTTTTTTATCCTAATCCCATCCAAGTAAGGCATGAATGATACTTTTGACTAGCCTTTCATTCAACCAAGCCACTTGACATACTACCAGTGTTATAAGCAAAACTCAGGCTACTAAAAAATTTAAAAGGTAATGTAACATATGTCCCTAGTTTAGCTATTTTAAGAAGATTTTGATTGAAATGCAATTCAATTAAATGAATTATGCCAAAGAAGAGCTAAACTACTATAAAGGACAAAGCAAATTATTAGCTAAATAAGCCTTCACTAAGGACGTAACTTCAAATCCCCTAGAGAGACATGTTGCAGTGTGATAGTGGCTTATCTTGCACATAGCTGTCTTGTAATGATAAAGGTTATAAAGTAGCAATGATAATGGATATAATTTTATGCCTTTCTAAGCTAATTTCTTAGGCATTTACTGCCATTTTATCGTTTTTTTTATTTAAGCTTAAAATCTTTAAAACACTCTTTACTTTTGCACTTAACATTTTACAAGCTTTTTTCTCTCTATAAGTTTTATGTTCTTTTTGCTCCAAAGCTTTTAACTCTTTTAAGCTCTTTCATGGCTTTTGCTTCAAATTCTTCTTCCCAGGCCTTAAAAGTCATCAAAGTTCTTGATCTTACTATAAAAAAATGCTTCCATCCTTCGTTACAAGGTACTAACTCCATCCTCTAACTTTGAGCTTAATTAAAGTAACTCTCTTTGTTGTTTTCTAGAATCCTTTATCTCTTGATCTTTCTAATTAAAATCATAGCCTTTTTGCAAAGAAACCTTTTTTATTTCAAAATCAATATCTATATATCCTTGGGTTTATGAAAATACTAGAATATTTCAAAACTTTCCCCATGTTTCTCTAACATACCTCACTTAGGTTAATCAGGTTTGTTAATGGTGGATTTTAGTATTAAGCCAAACTCTAGCTAATAGGGGGATTCTTTTGGGATCTCTAACCATTAACTGGTTCAAACACAAAACATCGACAAAAGTTACAAGAAAAAAAGGAAGAGTAGCAGGAAAGACACAAGATTTTTAATGTGGTTCAGCCAAATTTGGGCAGTATCAAACTCTACGTCCATGGTAATGTATTATTTTGAATATATTTTTACACAGTTTCAGCATACAAGTTTCTTTCTCTCCTTTGCAGAGGGCTCCTTCCTCATATTTATAGAGAAGAGGAGGTTACAAATATAATTGTACATGCAGTGAATCTATTACATCAACATTTAATGTACAAGATAGAATAGATAGACTAAATCTTCCTTTTTAGCTCCTGCAGATTGTCTCTTACAGGTAAGCCCTGTGTATCTGTTAGGCAGGGCATGACTTGATCTTCTGTGGTCTTCTGTTCAGTGAGCTCTTAGGTCACTGGTCGTACCTTGCCAACCAAATCCTTCAATCTGGGAAGTGAGCCTTTTTGGGATAATGAGGTTGAACTTGCTCTTTCATGGACGAGCTTGAGCTGAGAGGGCTGCTCAGTGAGGTGAACTAGAGACTTAGCATCCCGAGCACTCTTTGAACTGGGCCTTTTCTGCACTTGGTCTATTCATTGATCTATCTGAGATAATCTGGATTTCATATATAACATAAGCCCCCCAACTCTCAGCTCACTTCACAGGCTGGGAGTTGTAATTTTCCCGGATCCTTATCCATATTTCCAGTCAAAGTCTTTACCTGATCGCACTGTCATTTTAGATATCATTTCTATCTTTTCATTCTACCTCAAACTATACTTCTCACTGTTTATGATCTCTGGCCATTAGCGTCGCAGCCTCATTTCTCTTGGACCATTTGATCTAGGATTTATAATTACCTGCTAGGTTTTTCACTAACTTATATCAGCCTATATAAGCATGAGAAGGTCTTCCTACTTCTCCATGGGACTGCTAGATGGATGCTATAGTAAAACCTCTTATCGACATTTTTGGTGGCTTGGCTTCTGATGAAGCTCTTTTGAGGTGTGGATGGTCCGTTGTAGGCAGTTTAGAGGTCTGGATGGTCTGTTGTACGTGACCTCCGTAGGTAACTTCTTTGGCTCACCGCCAGGAAGCCTTGCAGGGGTTTCAAATCATCTCTCCCAGATCCTTCCATAGAATCCAGCATTGGTCACTAGATTTTTAAGGACTTCTTGAACTGCTCTAGGGGCGAGAATAGAGAAGAATTATGGGTTAGGGAGAAATAGAAGCAGCAGGGTTCACCGGTCTTCCTGCTAGTGGGGGTTTGCCTCTTGGTTGCTGGTGTTTCTGCTTTCAACAATTGCTTTAGGTTTTGTGCTTTGGTCTCTGTACTTCTTTCCACCTGATGTAAATCTGCCTTGTCCAGGCCTTTTTAATGAATAAGATCATTTTTGTGATCTCAAAGCATAATCATTTTTCTGCGTTCATAGATTTTCATAGTATATGTTGAAACATTCAGATAGCCAATCAGCTAAACATTTTTGAGCAAAACACTTTCACACATAAGTGTTGTTGGATCTATAGAAGGATTATGCATAATCAGAAGATCGCATAAGAGCTGCGAACAAGTGGTCACATGCGAGCTACAAAATAAACTGATTTCGTTGCCTTAGGCAAGTAATCAATTCATCAATTCTTTACGCTTTAGTGAGTACGGAGCTACGCTAGCATTGAGTGTTTAAGAGTGCCTCTGTACCTCAGCGAGCATATAGCTGCATTGGCTAAGTGAGTTTATTTTAAATGTCTCCACGCCTCAACGAGCACGTAGCTATGCTAGAAAAGTGAGTGTTTTTTAGTGCCTCTGCACCTCAGTGAGCACATAGCTGCACTAGTAAAATGAGTGTTTTTTAGTGCCTTTGCACCTCAGCGAACATGCAGTTGTGTTGGCAAAGTGAGTGTTTTTTAGTGCCTCTACACCTCAGTAAGCACACAGTTATGCTGGCAAAGTAAGTGTTTTTTAGTACCTCTGCACCTCAGTGAGCACGCAGCTACCCTGGCAAAGTGAGTGTTTTTTAGTGCCTCCACACCTCAGCAAGCACACAACTGCGCTGGCAAAGTGTTCGTCAATTCATCTCTAGAATGAGCTCTAGGAGGCCTCAACCAGACCAAAGGTCACGGCTGGCACAAAGTTACATAAGAGACTTGAAGAGTTAGCCTCATGCAAGTTGCAGACTACGTGATTACTTGACAACAGAGGGCAGAATGAAGAGATGAAGATGATAACATTAAGCCAATCCATAGGCAATCTCGCAATAAAGTGAAAAGAAGCTTTTAACATTTACACTTAAAATTGGGATACATTGCTAATGTATGACTTGGACCGAGCACTCCGGCTCCTGGTTGACATTACGTTGAAAAGGTTGGGGCTGCTGCCTCACAGGTTGTACCACATACTTCCTTAGATGACCCCTTCTAATTAGGTCTTCAATTGTGTCTCTGAGGGCCAAACAATTTGAGGTCCCATGACCGGACTCATTGTGATAGGTGCAGAACTCATCCTTGTTCCTTTGCCTGAATGGGGTCTTTAAGGGTCTAGGCTTTCCGAAGTTTTCCCTATCTCTCTCTGCCAAGTAAATTTTATCTTGGGAATCTGATAGGATGCTATACTACTCGTAGTGGTCCAAGTGCTAAGGTCGCTCACTTTCGGGTCTTTTGGACTTCTTCGTAGTCCATCCGGTAGAGTGATCACCTTGATCCATATCGCTCCTCTTCTTGCTGTGAGAGGAGCCGGCCTTTTCACCCTTCCTGTCAGACCTTTCCAGGCCGAAGGTCTCTTCCCACTTAATCTGCTTAGCAGCTCGCTCATAGAACTTGGTGAGGTCCTTCACTGGGGACTTGTATAGACTCTTGTATAGCTTTCCATCTTTACGGAGTCCCACAGAGATTATTGCCAGCATGGTTTCTTCAAATAGATTATTTACTGAATTGGCTTCGAGCCTGAATCTAGTGATGTGTCCTTTAGCGACTCATACTTATGCTAAAAGACCATAGCGAGATAACAGGGGGCACAAGTTGTCTCTTTAGTACTCTATACTAGCTGATGAATTTCTGTTGGTAGTCTTCTTAACTACCAATTGAGCAAGCTGGGAGGCTTCTAAACTAAGCTCGAGGTACAGCTCCCAATGTGGCCAGAAACACTCAGTACTTGATCAAGGAATCAATTGTTTATAAGTCCATCTGAACATTGAATATGTCCAGATGATCATAAGGATCAGAGTCCCCATTATATAATGGAATCACAGGGACTTTGAGTTTGAGGGGGAAAGTTCAAGTTTCGATCTCCTCAAAGAGCGGTGACTGTTCTTCGTAGCGAGCTTGATCACTCGGAGCTCGAAGGCATTCCTCCAACTGAGTAATTTTCTGAAACAACTCTCCAACTAATGGGTCTCGTGCC
Organism: Saraca asoca; assembly: GCA_026873985.1. Classification (NCBI taxonomy): domain Eukaryota; kingdom Viridiplantae; phylum Streptophyta; class Magnoliopsida; order Fabales; family Fabaceae; genus Saraca; species Saraca asoca. Next base: position 3,879 of record JANHAO010016017.1, on the reverse strand, counting down.
TCAGAGTGGTGGTTGGACAATCGCTAGATCCTTTGGTCTTCGTGGTCACGAGAGTTGCTTATTCATAATGGCTGAAAGTAAAATGATGATAATAAAAAAAATGCTTAAGAAATAGATGAAGAGAAGCAAAGTAAGAAAGGAATTTTTTTTTCTTATTCATAATGGTGTAGAGCCTTTGTTACAATCATCTATATGTAAGGCTCCAAGCCCACTGAGAGAATCAGAGTTAAACTCAACTAGGATAACTCATAATAATATATAGATAAATCAAAGTGATTTTATGGACATCCAGATAAATATAATATTTGTAGCACTTCCCTTTAAATATCTATTTTATAAAGAATATGCCTCATCAAAATCTTCATTAAAAAAAAACCCAATGGGAAAAAAAATCCCAATAAGGAAAAAAAAAGTATACCATTCTTTTTACAAATAATCTTCCTCACTAAACACTTTGTCAATGAAAACCCAATGGAAAAAAAATTATCAAGGAAAAAAGAATGCAGTATAAGTTAACTCTTACTGTTAAAAATATTACTTAATAGCTCTAAGTTAGCATAATTCGATCTTATAAATTAACTTTTCAAATATTGATGTAGGAAGTGTCTTCATGAATAAAACTATTAGATTATCACTTGAACAAATTTGTTGAAAATCAATATTGTCATTCTTTTGAAGATCATGAATGAAAGAGAGTTTTGGTGAAATGTACTTTGTTTAGTCTCCTTTGATGTATCCTCCTTTCAATTAAGCTATACAAGTAACATTATCTTCATTAATCGTGTTAGGATTTCTTTATTAGAATTTAAACTGCATGCCTCTTCAAATATGATGAGTCATCAAACTTAGCCAAACACAATATTGGCTTGCTTCATTAATTATTATTTCTACATTATTCAAAAAATTAACGGCTATAGTTTGCTTTGTTGAATGCCAAGATATAGTTATATCACCATATGAAAATAAATAGCCATTTTTAAATTTGAGCCTTGTTAGATCAAATAAAAATCCTGCATCTACATAATCAATTAGTTTTGATCTAGACGCATATAAATAAGATAGTCCTATATCATTTGTTCCTTGAAGATAACAAAAGATATGTTTAATTCCATTTTAATGCCTTTTAGTAGGAGAAGAATTATATCTTGCTGATAGATATATCAAAAAGCTATATGAAGACTTATATTGTTAATAAGATAATCAGTGTATCAATTGCACTAAAATATGATACTTTAAGACCAAGAAGTTGTTTATTATTATCAAGAGGCCAAAAAGGATCCTTATTAGTATCAAGTGATTGAACAATAATTAATATACTTAATAGATGTGATTTATCCATGTAAAATCATCTTAGGACATTTTTGATGTAATTTAATTAATGAACAAATATTCCATCATTTAAATGCTCGATCTACAAGCCAAGATAAAACTTTGTCTTTCTAATATCTTTCATTTCAAACTCCTTTTTCAAGTACTTAACTGCCTTTGGAAGCTCTTCATGAGTTCTAATATTGTTCAAATCATCAATATATATTATAATTATAGCAAACTCATATTCAGATTTTTATATAAAAACATAAGGATAAATACGATCATTTTTATATCCTTTTAATAAATATTCATAAAGACAATTGTAATACATTCGTTCAAATTACTTTAATTTATACAAAGATCTTTGTAACTTAATTGAATACATTTCTCAGGAATTAAAATTGTATACCTCAAGCATGTTAAATCCTTCATATCATTGTTGATTATCATGCATGTAATGAGATGTAACTAAGTTTGTTAGACACATATCAAGTTTTGATATATTGCCAGGAAAATTTTATCCACCACATGTAAATATACATCTCTCATAACCAATTACAATCTTTATAAAAACCTTTTGTGTTATAAATCATGTTTTATATTCACAACTTCTATTTTCTCATTTTCTTGGCACAATTATATATTTATACATTATTAACTTCACACCTACTTGGTGTTTCATTGACTTAACACTTTTTAGATATTTCTTCACTTTGCAAGTAAATTTAAATTTCACATTTTTGTCCAAATTGTGTCTTTTCTCTTTTGTCTATGACCAATAATCATATATCATTATTTTTCAAATATGAATTAAAGATCTTCGCCATCTTTTATAATATTGAATGCTACATTATTTGAAAAATATGTTGGTGATAACTATTTCCCTCTTAATTTCATCATTCACATTAAGGATATAATCAATTGAGGTCTCTTTATTTCCACAAATTTTAAATACCTAAACTTTTTTCAAAAGTTTGTCACTAATTATGTGTCAAATCTTTTTAGGAGTATTTGACTCTTCAATAAAGTCATTTATTCATTTCTTCCTTCTCTTTTGAGGATTTTTGTATTTAGAACTAATAGTTTTATCATACTTTTGACATGATCTAAACTTATTTGCTATATAATAAACGAATTGTTTAACTAGGATATCCACCTGAATTAGAGCATTTGTATCACTTTGTGTGAAGATCAAGATGATTTTATTATTTCTACAACTATACATTTTCTGCCCCTAATATTAAGAATATAAAATTCATATCTATACTTTTATTCTTAGCATCTTATGAAGGCTTATCTTTGTGCATTATGGTAGAGTAATAGAAATATGTATTGCACATTTAAATTTTCTAGATGTATACAAAAAGAAAAGGATCCTGACCAAAGCCAATTATGAATGGGAGATTTAATAAAAATTTGTTGACTTGATGTATACAAGTCATACAACATGTAAAGTTTGTAAGTCCCTCAAGATATAAGGAGTCTTATTTTCTTAAACAATGATATAGTTGATAATTAAAATAAATTATTTTAGCTAAATTATTTTATGCATGAACATACCTCAAGATGTTCAACAATTATTCTAATTGTTATACAATAATCATTAAAGGCTTTTGATGTAAATTTATCAGTTTTATCATGACGTATTGTCCTAATTGCATAATCAGGAAATTTTGGTTAAAGTCAAATTATTTAAGTAAATAGTCTCACACACTTCAAGTTACATGTTGACAACAAATACACATGTGACCATCTTATTAGAACATCAATTAAAATTATAATAGATTATCCACATAGTGGATAAATAGGTCTATATATGTCAACTTATATCCATTCAAAAAATGCCGAAGACTGATTCCAACTTTAATTGGTGATAACCTTCTAATTAACTTACCTTAAGAATAAGAAAAACAAAAAAATTCTTTAGTTTAAAAAATCTTTAGGTCCTTGAATGAATGATCATGTAAAATTTTTAATGATTTTTCACATTATTATTACTAGTCATACCAAATAATAAAAATATTTTATTAGTAAACTTCTGATTCACTATACCATGTGTTTCAATCAGATTTATATATATGTAGTACCAATCGAAAGAAAATGATGACAACTTTTCTAATACACTTTTCTTCCATAAGACAACTATTGTAATATAAAGATATTAAATATCATTTTTTTTCATTTATTATCTCAATGTAGTATATATCCTATCAGTTGTTATTAAAATTTAATAATTTTCTTCAAGGCATAGTTAATAACAATGCATCATTTATAATTATATCTATTTCTTTTGATAAAATTATACTAACTTTTTTTGAGCATTTAATCAATTTAGGCCCCGTTTGATTCAATCTGTGAAAACGGAAAGGGAATGAAATCAAATAAAGAGAGGAAAGGGAATGGAAATTGTTACTTATTTAAAATATTTGATTCAGTCAGGAAATGGAATCAGATTATTTGTGAATCCTTTTCTTACTATTTAGTTCAGTCAGGAAATATGATTTGTAGAAATAAAAATACAATCCATTTTATGAACCTCAAATTTCATTATTTTTGAAATTTTTAATT
>JANHAO010016016.1:0-14562 GCA_026873985.1 Saraca asoca | reverse complement strand
TTATTTAAAATTTTAAACAATATTTTATATCAATTATGAAATTCCATATTTTCAATCAAATATATTATAATCAATTATGATTTTGCTAGAACTTTAACATAGAAATCATTAATTTATTTTTAATTAATATACCTTACAAAAATAAGTGATACCTTTAGTAAAAGAATGTGATTTTAATTATATATTTTACTCTTTTAGTCAAAATATTTTAAAATTGAGACTAAATTCCCATTTTTTTCATTTTGTCAGTATTTTTTCTTTAAATATCAAAATTGAGATGCCATATTTCAAACTAAAAATTATGAGATGAATTATAATTTGGTGTGAATAGGTTTAAATCAATATGTTAAATATAAAATTGTAAAATAATACCAAGTAGTATAGATATAATACGCCATATTGAGTATTTCAAATTAATAATTTTGATTGTAATTTGAAATTTTTTTATTAAAAATAAAATATGTAACTAATAATTTAACTAATATTTTTTATATTAAGATATGTTGTGGGTGAGATCTGGAGCACCCCTGAATGGGCTGACAAAAGACCTAAGTAGTTATAGAGCTCTAGCTCGCTAAGGTGTAGAAGTGCGAAGCCTTAGCTCGTGCGATCAACAACCTTTCTCACGCAAGCTCGTTTCAACGAGAACGAGCCCGGTCTCAGAAGAAGATGATAGCCACCTCCGAATAAAGGATCTGATTCACCCAGAATGACTTTCACCCAGAAATCCCATGAGTGGGAGGCAAGTGTATGGCATACTTAGGAGACAAGGGTCTTGTCCATAGAATACAATTTGCAGTAGCCAAATTAAAAGATACACTTTGTCTTGTACAAACACTGCATGATGTAACATATTTACAACTTGTAAATTTACTATTGTAGTCCCATCTCCTTTATAAATAGGAGGAAGGAGCACCCTATAAAAGAGAGAGGGAGGAAAAAGTGAAGGCCGAAAAACCATATTGAATCGCTATAGAAATTCTTCCATATCAATACATTACTGTGGACGTAGGGTCCGATACTGTCTGGATTTGGCCGAACCACGTTGGAAAGGATTTGCGTTCCTTGTTATTATTCTTCTTCTTGCCTTATTGCATCTATCCACTGAGATTAGAACCAGATTGCATTTGAGTCCCAAAAAGAACCTCTTCTATTGGTTGGATTCTAGTAGAACCAAAATCCACCATCAACATTTTGACGCCATCTGTGGGGACTCATCTGTAATTTGGTTGATTCTCTATGCTCAGGCTTGTCCTTTGTCTGACCATAATGGCCAGAGGAAAAGCTATCAGGAAGCCTTAGGTCTTCAATAACCATTTGGAAGGTCATATGGTGAGTTCTTCTACCGCTAGGATCGTTAATGGCTTACCCTCCTCTATTCGCCACCTACCTACCATTATTATGCCTGGGGGTGGCGAAATGCGAGCTTGGCGCCAACGCCAAGAGGCATTGGAAAATACAGTAAAAGAAATGGCTGAAGTGTTTAAGGTGTTGGCACAAACGCAAGCTTGGAGTGTACAAAGACGAGCTGAAGTCATTGCACCCAAGAATGGTCACCAGCAACAGCAAGCTGAAAGCTCAAATAGGGTCAACCGAGAGTGCACGTCAGATCATTGCTCACGCGACCAGGAGAGTAATAAGAGTTACCAACCTTCTAGCAAGCACTCAGAAGTGTTAACTTAGCTGATGGAGGAGCTACTACAGTGGGTGAAACAACTGGAAGAACACCCTCAAGGTCAAAGCAATTTGGGATACTCCGAGGGACAATCCCCTTTTTCTAAGGAGATTGATTCGGAACCTCTCCTGCATAAGCTTAAAGTTCCCATGGTTCTGCTGTACAATGGGGATAATGACCCACGTAGCCACCTGGATATGTTCAACATCCAGATGGATCTCCAAATAGTTAACTTTTTAATCAAATGCTGTGTTTTCCTATCTACATTGGGAGATGCACCTCGAGCTTGGTTCAGGAATCTCCCAGCTCGCAGCATCAGCAGCTGGAAGGAATGGCAGGAAAAGATTTCTCAATCAGTATCGAGCATTGAAGAAGCAACTTGCACCCCCTGCCTTCTTGCTACAATCTTTCAGCATAAGCATGAGTCACTGAAAGATTATATAGCTCGATTTAGACACAAGACCGATAATGTGGAGAGCCCATTTGAAGAGGCCATCTTAATGGCCATATTAGTAGGGCTCCGCAAAGATGACAAACTATATAAAAGTATATATAAATCCCTAGTCGCGGACCTATGTGAATTTTATGATTGAGCTGCCAAGCAGATCAGGTGGGAGGAGACTTTTGGTCTGAAAGAGTCCAAGCAAAAAGATGAGGCGAGCCTCTCCACCTAAAACAAGAAAAGGAATAATAAGGGTCAAGATGGTGATTCCAACCATCAGCCCGTCAAGAAAGCCAGAAATGAGCAACCTTTGCATCCAGGCTGCCCCAACCATTATAGTATCCTATCGGATATCTCATATAGGATATTTGCTATAGAAAAGGGCAAAGAAGATTTTGGGACTCCTATTCCCTTGTGGACTCTTCGTGTAGGCAGAAACATGAACAAGTTTTGCATCTACTACAATGAGGCAGGGCAGAACACTTCGGATTGCCTAGCTCTCAGAGATACTATTGAGGATTTGATTAAGAGAGAGCGCTTAAAGGAGTACGTATTGCAGCCTGCAACACAGCAACCTCCCCGGCCTCAATGAGACCCTGAGCAGGAGCAATCGGCTGTAGTAAGAACCATATCTTGAACTTGTAATATGATATGCGAAAGTGACCCAAATTCTGTATAGGTCGATTTATGTAGATTCTTCTAAAAATTCTGGAAAACGTTTTGAGTTGGTCTCAAGATTATGAGAAGTGAGCACTTCGTGAACCAAGTCTCAAGTTATGATTGAGTGTCACAATACCAGTGAGGCATCACACTTTCATGGCCTACTTCTCAGTATTGCTTTCATGCGATCATGTATTCGTAGCTTTCATGCGATCAAATATTCGTAGCTTTTATGTGATCAAGTATTCGCTGCTTTCATGCAATTAGGTTTTCACAGCTTTCATGCGATCTAAAGCTCATGCATACAAGCCATTTTCTTAGCCACCGTGTGCGTGTAGCAACTTTATCACACGTACGAGCCATTTTCTTAGCCACCATATGTTGTGATCTTATCACACATAGGAGAAACTTTCTTAGCCACCGTGTGTGTGCAGCAACTTTACCACACATACTAGCCACTTTCTTAGCCATCGTACGTTGCAACCTTATCACACATGCGAGCAACTTTCTTAGCCATCGCATGCACACAGTGATCTTGTCACATATACGAGCCACTTTCTTAGCCATCGTGTGTGTTCAACAACTTTACCGCACGTATGAGCCACTTTCTTAGCCACCATATGCATGCAGCAATCTCATTGCCTATACAAGCCACTTTCTTAGCCATCGTATGCATGCGGCCTAAAGTTTCGTAGCTCTCATGTGATTAAAGTCTTACAACTCTCATGCGATCAAAATTTCATAGCTCTCATGTGATTAAAATTTTACAGCTTTCATGCGACTAGATACCTTAGAGCCATGCATCCTACTTATATATTGCTCACATTCAATATACTTAGCTCAAACTTACTTTTCAATCAAAAAAGGCATTACTGATTGGTTATTTTTATACATAGAATTAACACTCATCATCTGAGAATTACAAGTCAAACAGCCAAATGCTTGAAGATAAAAGAAAGAAATTTTATTCATTAAAAAGCCTCAATAAGGTACATTAATATCAGAAAGAGTCAAAATACAAGTTAGAGAGAGCTATAACTAGTTCTCCTAGAAGAAGGATTGACACATAAAGGGAAAGCTCCCACCAATCAAAAGGTTGGCCACCAAGGGACGAACCTCTACTGATTGGAAGGTCGCCAGCTTGCTTAAGTCCCTAACTTTCTTTTTCCAACCCCCATCCTTAGCAGCAAGCTCTTCCTCAACTTGACTCCTGAAACCAAGAAGTCCAGGAAAGCCCGTCGGAACGGTTGAAAGGGAGAAACCTCATAACTTTGAGGACATAATCTGAGATCCATATGAGATCCCTCCACATTACTAGAAAAATATTGTCTTCGAAGCCTCCTATGTAGTAGACCATACATGCTTCGTCAGAAAAATAGAGCACCAGAGGTATGGAGGGCTTGTCCAAAGTTCCCATCGAATTTCTTTGAAGTAAGAAGAAAAGAAGGCCTCTGCTGTCTTAAATAGAAGCAACTTTGATCCCATCGAGGGGTATAGGAGAACTCCCAACCACCTTCATTAATTGTCTTAGGAAGAAAACGAGGCAGACACATCCGTGATTATGAGGCACGTGTAATAGAAGGAACAATCTAGAGCAAATGAAATGACATGCTCAATAAAAGCTTTGACTACACGATGAAGTCTCAACTCCCAACCTACGAAGCGAGCTGAGAATTGGGGGGGCTTAATGTTATAGGTGAGATTTGGAGCACCCTCGAATGGGCTAATAAAAGACCCAGGTAGTTATAGAGCTCTAGCTTGCTAAGGTGTAGAAGTGTGAAGCCTCAGCTTGTGTAATCAACAACCTATCTCACGCGAGTTCATTTCAGTGAGAACGAGCCCGATTTTAGAAAAGAAGATAGTGACCTCCAAATAAAGAATCTGGTTCACCCAGAATGACTTTCACCTAGAAATCCCACGAGTGGGAGGTAAGCATATGGCATACTCAGGAGACAAGGGTCTCATCTGCAGAATGCAATTTGTAGTAGCTGAATTAAAAGATACACTTTGTCTTGTACGAACACTACATGGTGTAACATATTTACAATTTATAAATTTATTATTATAGCCTCTTCTCCTTTATAAATAGGAGGAAGGAGCACTCTGTAAAAGAGAGATAGAGAAAAAAGCGAAGGCTGAAAAACCATATTGAATCTTTGTAGAAATTCTTCCATATCAATATACTACCGTGGATGTAGCGTTCGATATTATCCGAATTTGACTGAACCACGTTAAAAAGGCTTTGCGTTCCTTGTTATTCTTCTTCTTCTTGCCTTATTGCATCTATTCACTAAGATTAGAACTAGGTTGCAGTTTGAGTCCAAAAAAGAACATCTTCTGTTGACTGGATTTTGGCAGAACCAAATCAACCGTCAATATTGTATTAACTTATTTTAAAATATTTTTATAAAAAATGCCAATTTATATACGTAATACTAAATTCTATTTTATAAATTAATATCTAACATGTTGGTTTAACACAATCATAATTAATCCAATCATTTTTAGTTTGAATATGACATTTCAAATTTTATATAAAGAATATATTATCAAAACTTAAATAAAATATTTGATTTTGAATTTAAAATATTTTTATTAATAGAATTAAATTCATAATTAGCTTGTATCTCTATGTTAAATGTTTACATTATTTTTTAAGGTATATTATTAAAAAAAGTAATAATTTTTATATTAACATCATAAAAGTTATAAGTGATTAGTATCCCTTAAATTTTAAAATATGATAATTGAAAATTTATATGAGTCAAGTATTGGAAAACATTAACTAAATTTGGTTTTAATTTTAAAATTTTATTTAATAAATGGAATAATTAATTAATTAATTAATTATTTTCTATATTAAAATCTTAATTTATTTTAAAATATTTTTATTAAAAAATAAAATTCACTGTATTATATTTATACTACCTAATTCTATTTTATAAATTCATATTTAACATATTGTCCTAAAAGAGTTCATACATAACTTGATATAATGACTAAAGACTATAAAATTGAAAGAAATTTTAAATTGAACATATCACGCTATAATCAATTATTTAATTTATAATTGATTATTGAAAATTATAATCGTTATATCAAATAAGCATTTTAAATAATTTTTTATTTTAATCAGAGTTATGGAAAGAGAAATACTCATATTTGTACCTACATTATCCTCACTTTTATCTTCTTTTGTCATCATTATTCATATCCTAACAATAAAGATAAAAACTCATATTGTTTTTTCTTTTTTCAATGTATTTTTTATTAATTTAATATTAAAAAGTGTTTTTTATACATCATCTAATAAAAATAAATTATGTATAATTAATTACTAAATGATATTATTAAACACAAAATAATTTTTTTATAATCAATTATTTAAAAATTAATGGGTTAAAAGAAGTTTTAGCCCTTATAGTTTCATTAAATTTGTAGTTTAGTCCTTATAGTTTTATTTTATGTAATTATATTATAAAGTTTAAAATTATTTGTAATTAAATTTTTATTGTCAGTTGATGTTAAATCCAATAGATAGAGTTCTATGTATTCATTAAATTATATATTAACATTTTACTTTTATTGACTTACTATATTTACTTCATCAAAATTCATTTATTAACTTTTAATTATCGTATAACAAAATTATCTTTATTATTTTGTTCAAAAGAAAAAAAATGAGTCTTTATGTTAATAAGTATTAAAAATATTGAGATTTTTTTTAAATCATTGATGAAAAACGACAAAGATGTTGAAAAATTGAATCCCAATTGAATTCTAAGTTATTATATTACTTAGATTTAATACGAGTTGCCGGTAGAGACTTAATTACAAGTTATTTTTAATTTTAGGATATAATTATACAAAATAAAATTATAAAAATTAAATTACAAATTCAGTAAAAACTATAAGGACTAAACTTCTATTAACTCAAAATCAATTATTAATATTCAATTATGTTTATAATCAATTATCCTATTTCTATCCCAAATAAACTCAAGGTAATTTTTTATTTAATTGGACTCATTTGGTATAGTGACAAGACAATTGATTATCAACATAATTGATTATACATAATCTATTATTGTTTAGATGATATATAGAAAAATCACTTTTTAGTATTAAATTACTAAAAAGTATATTAAAAAAAAGAAAGTAATAGAAATTTTTGTCCTTATTGTTAAAAACAAAAGAAGAGAAAAGTAATGATAATCTAGGTACAAATGTAAATGATTCTCTTTCTATTATCCCGATTAAAATAAAATGTACTCAAAATAATTTTTTATTTAATCGAATTTATTACTTATAATTATTATTGAAAGATTATAAAAGTATAACTAAATATCCCTAAAAAGTATTTTAATCAATTATTTAATCTATAATTGATTATTGAAGATTTTATTTGTTATATCAAATAAACATTAAAAGTACAATCAAACATTTCTAAAAAAAGTTATAATCAATTATTTTATCTATAATTTATTATTAAAGATTCTAATTGTTATACCTAACAAGTATCAAAGAATATTCTATTTTATAGTTTTACATATCTTTAGAGTTGAATTAAAATTAAATATGCCTTATTTATGTGTTAAATGATCAATTTACTTCTTGTCAACATTTAAAAATTTTGCAATCTTAGTATCTTTTGCACCGGCATCAACATTTTACTATTTAATATGATAATGATAATTATATTAATTATTACTTATCTAATTCTAAATTGTTAATGTATGATTATGACAATAAATTTTATTTTCTAAAATGTAATATGCACCCTAAAGGAGTTAATATGTTATAATACAAAATATTGTAATGTGTCTCTTATATTTTATAGAGTAAAATGTATTATCATAATCGTTGATGAGAACATTAACAATGTAGAATTAGATAAATAATAGTCAATGTAATTGTCATCATTATACTAAATAATAGAATGTTGATGCCTATGCGTAATATACTAATGTTGACGATAAAATTTGATTCAGTAGATCTAAGTCTCAGTCAACGGGAACAGTTCTTCCAACCCTAGATTGCAAGACTGAACAGAAAAAAAGAATGAGAAGAAGGAAGAACGATGGACACCAGGAGCTTTTTGTCATGACTCGGCTAAAGCCAGTATGGCCCCTACATCCATGATGGTTTGTATTTTTTGTAATGTGATGGTTTCCCTATTTAGTTGAACAGAGTTACAACACCAGTGCTCTCTCATTATACAAATGCTCTTTCATTGTTTTGGCAGAGTATTTACCTGTATTCTTTTTTTTCCTCTCCTTTTACAATAATCTCCCCCTTTTATTTATAGAGGCTGGAAGGTTACAAATGTAATTTTATAAGTTGTAAATATGTTACATCAAATAATAAATGAACAAGACAATATACATTCTTGTAATTCGACTTTTGTAGATTGCTTTTTATAAGTGGGTCTCTCTGGTTGCTTTTCACAGGTTGGCCTTGTAGGTTATCTAGGTAGGTGCTTACCTTGTGCTTAATCTCAGCGGGGCCTTTAGATAAGCGAGATGATACGTTCTGCGAGTTGGAGCCCTCATTCTGGGGTCATCGCTGTCTTTCAAGCAGTGAGGTCGAATTCTCATTCGGTGAAGCAAGCTTATACTAGGTGAACTGTTGGCTACGCGAGTTAGGAATCTTCTAGCGAGCCTGGACTTCTGCCTTGGCCTCGTATTGCATCCCGAGCTCATAAGTAGTAACCTGGCTCCTTTGTCAAGTGATCTTAGTCTTTAAAAGTTCTAGGCCTCCTCCGGCTGGTCTTCATCTTTTATTAGGCCTTTGCCAGCCTATTTGTGTGATATCAGAAAATGCCTATAACATTAGCCCCAACTCTCAGTTTGCTCTGTGGACTAGGAGTTGTAATTCACTGGTGAAAACTAATAACCTATGATATGTGGTGTTGTCATTCAAATTTTTATTTCGTCATTTCGTTTACCCTTACCATAATTACTGCATTTATTGTGCACACTTTCCTATTACTGCTAATATGGTGACAACTGAGCCTAACAATTTTCTAGACCGTCAGATCCTGGGCAATTGATTTCTTTTTGAATTAAATAGCTGGGTGATCAGAACCATATAAGATGAGAAAAACTCCTCTTTTTCCTCTCATTTTTGAAAGTTGACATTTTGCTTTTCAAGCTCTTGAGTAGTAATTTCAAGTCTCATTTTCTTGCTTCGTTAATTCTGCCATTGCTATTGCGGTCAATTGATCATTTCATCCAAAATTCATTTTACCTCCATCCGTTCTAGAATCCGATTTGCCCTTTTGACATGATAAGCCTTCTCAGGACCCATGCTCTTAGAGTGTTCTTCTTTATGAGTTTCTAGTATCGCGTTGCTTGGTTCAATAATGAATGCCTATCTTCTGTTGGGCATTTTGCTTGCTAGTTTTTAGGCTATAGATTGTTAGATTTAGCTTTCTATCTCCTCAGGGATTTAATAGTCTAGCAGGTTTTATTGGTTAAACCTCTTAGGATTTTAGTAGTTTAGGTTTCTATCATGGTGGCTTAAGCGTGTATGATTTGCTGCATACGAGATTTTTGTCTAGCGAAGGGTATCTTTAGCTCTTCTGATAGGGTCTATTCGAAGCAATCTAGTTGCTTGAAATGACCTAATTATTTACCCTTTTATGTAGATGTCTACAACTTATAGACGCTAAAGTAACCATATAGGGAGTAACAATGAGTCTGATTCTCTAGCTCAAAATAAAGAGCAGGCATTCATCTTAGTTGAAGTGACCTCCAGGAGCAGTGAGGTCACTAAGCAATCTGTTTAACCTGATCTCAGGGAGGGGCAACAGGTCACTGAGAGGCTTTTAGATCGTTTAGTATTTAAGCATTACCCTTCGACCATTAAACTAGATGAGCTCAAAAATATAATTGAATGCTATCGTTTCCCCAAAGGTTGCTGTCTCATGGCGCCTTCCCCTGATAACTATCTAGCCCATCCACCTCGAGGGTTTGTTGTTGTCAGTACCCAGTATCTGGATGCTGGGCTCAGATTTCCAACTCATCCATATATTATTGATCTGTTGAACAAATTGAGGCTTTATCCCTTTCAGTTGACCTTGAACTCTTACTCTCAACTCACTTCTCTTGTACTCATGTACTTGAGAAGCAATCTTCCGCCACCATCGGTAAGAGTTTTATGCCATCTTTATAGCATTAGGAGTATGGGTTCTTCGAATGGGATCTATTACCTCTCAGCTCAACGTCCAATTTCAAGAGGGTTTTGCCTCAGGGGGATGCCAAGGGCAAATCAAATATAGGTCATTATAATACTCATTGGTTCTATGTCTCGTGCCCATCTTTGCATCCTCTTCATAACTTCAATTTTGTTTTAATGCCTGGTATGTGAGCCAAAGTCATGCGAGCTAGTTTATGTTTTTGTTTTTGATGTTTTGTCTTATTTTTATAGTTAGGGTTAGTAAGGAGAAGCCAGTGCTTGAAGCCAAAGAGGCTGAAGTGTTACATTGGCTTCTTGCTATTGGCGACCTAAAAAATGATTTCAGATTTGATGACGACCTCTTTCAATCCCATAAGCTTATTCCAACGTTGAACATTGAACTCACTAGAGAGATCGGAACTCGCTGGGTAAGGGAAATCGATCCAGCATGTTTTGAAGATTATGAGAAAATGGTGAAGCTCCTTCTCTGAGATCCACCTTTCGATAAGTCTAAAGAACTTGAGGTCGCTATGACCTTGCCAGGTCCTAATGCTGTCGCCCCTATTGTTTCAAATCAATCTCCTCCTGTACTGATTGCATCACCTCTTCAGGAGTTAGCTCTCACCTTGCATCCTGAGGTGACTGAGGTGGTCAAGGTCGAGGTTGCGGTCGCATTCGAGCCCTCTGCCAATAGGTGAAAAGTGAATAAGGGAAAGAAGATCGACACTTCTTCAAAATGGACAGCTCGCACAGTTGTGGTTGAGGAGCATCATTCAAGCCTTGGTCCAAACACGTAAGGGTATTTTGATTTCGTCTAAAAGAATGTAGAGAAACTCTTGGGATCTCGTACCAACCCCCAAGTGTTGGAAATAGATAAAATCTCAAATGGAGGGCTGATGTGCTATACTGCTTGTCAAAGCTTGTTGGTAAGTAGTGTCCTTTCACCCTAATTATTTTGCTCATTCGTGATCTAACTTGACTCATTTAATTTTCTAGAGTTTGCTAGGAATAGTGAAGATGGGGGAGACACCCCAAGCCTGGGAGGAAAAGAATGCTAAACTCATAGATAACTTGGCCATTGTGACTGCTAGGGCACTGGAGTTAGAGAATAGAGCAATAAATGCTGAGGTTACTCAAAAGAAGGTTGACGAAGCTCATTCTTAGGAAATGACAAGTCATGAGGCTATCACAACTGATCTTAACAAAGCTATTGAGGAACTATCAAGGGTGAAATATGCCTTGGACATGACACATCGGGGTGTCGATGCGGCGATACGGTGAACCAAAGCTACTGGGCGACAGACTAAGGCTGCTAAAAAGGAACTGGAAGTAGCTAGGATGGAGGTCACTCAAAAGCAAGAGGAGGTCACTAGGATTAAGGTAGAGACTACCGAGTTGGTGGCGAAGGTAGCAGAAAAAGCACAATCTAAGACCTCATCATCTTTCCTATACACTCTATGGGAGCAGTACCCTGATATGGACTTTTCATTCTTCAGACAAGAGGCCCTGGAGGTTATTGGGGGCTTCAAGAAAAAGGCTGCTAAAGCCAGATCCTCCTATAAAGGTGCAAAGTCTACAAACGGAGCTCCCTGCTGAAGGTGCAATTCATAAAGAAAATAGACTGTAGGTTACAGAAACCTTTGTTAATCAAATGAAAGACACACAACTTGTCCGGTGCTTTAATTCCTCTTCCTATAAAAGCTCAACCCCCAAACATCAGGCTCCCTATGATCTGATCTTGTAATTTTGCATTTCATTTTTGAACTTTATATTTGGTCTGGAACTCTGTATGAATTTATCTTGCTGAAGGAGGCATTGAATGAACATTTCTATCTTCCTTTGCATTACATTGAATGTTCTATAAAAGACTATGCAGATTGTTATAAGTGGATTCCTGCAAATCACAACTTAATAATCGTTGGATAAAATGAACGCTCGATAGGTCAATCAACCTTGAATAATAGAGAAAAACTTATATAGATGGGCCTAAGTTAATAAATCATGAGTAAAAAGGATATGTGCCTTATTGAGTGACCAATCAGTCACATGAGCGTCTCTCAGTTGGCAATAAATTCAGGCACCAGAGTGTTTGAGCGATTAAGTTAGCGTGAGATTGAATTTCTAGATAGGTCGTATGAAAGCTAAGAGTAATTAGGGTGCATGGAAGGTGCAAGCAATTAGGTTGCATGAGAGCTGGGAACACTAGGTTACATGAGTGCTCTTTACCCTTGGAATCCTTGACAATGTTTATTCAAACTACACAATGTACATTTGTCAGTTCTTCATGATAATGTATATTTGCTAAGCAAGATAATGTATATTTTTCAATCGATTATGATAATGTATATTTACCAAGCAAGGTAATGGATATTTGTCGTTTGATCATACGAGTTGTGCCCTAGCCAATACGCTATGACAATGTATATTTATCAAGCAAGGCAATGTATATTTACTGGGTCAACTATGATAATGTATATTTACCAAGCAAGATAATGTATATTTGTCAGGCTGGCTTTGTTTGGAGGGTAGCACCTTAATAAATTGATCGCATGAGAGTTGCACTCTAGCTAGAAAGTCAGTAAGTAACTACACACATATGGTGCCTAAAAAGTTAGTCTTATGCATGCATAACGGCAATCTTGTGTCCAAACAGTTGGTAACCTTGTGTCAGGATGAGGGCGATCTTATGCCTGGATGGCTAGCGATCTTATACCAGGATGGCTGGTGATCCTATGCCAAATTAGGGGTGATCTATGCCCAAATGGCTGGTGATCTTATGCCAGATTGGGGGGGATCTTGTGCCCCTTCTATATTAAATGAAATTCTGCTTTTAGTATTAGGAGCTTCAAGATAAATAATGCTCAGTGCAAGATTACCAAGTAAGCCCATACTTGGATTTTCTTGAAAATTCGTTTAGAAAATATTTAACATTAGATTCCAAAGACAAATTAGGATGCTTTGCTTACATCTAAATAATATTAAAGATAAAAGTAAAAGATGCCAAGGCCACTATAGTCATGGACGCTAGAGCCATTGAGGTTATTGAGCTGCTAGTTGTACTACATAGCATCTTAAGTATCCCCTCTTAATGAGGTCCTCAATGGCATCCTTTAGCACCCAATATTCTAAAGGTTAGGGCTTCCCGAAGTCCTCTCTATCTTTTTCAGTCATAAAAATGCGCTCCTGAGTATCAGATAGAAACTTATAGCCATTATGGTAACCTTGGCATTAACATCATTTACTTTTGGACTTCTTCATAGGTCGACTATCAAAGCCATTCTAGACGTCTTCATCTTCATTCCCCCGATCAGAGCCATTTGCCTCATTTTTATGTCTGGACCTCTTTGGGCCAAAGGTTTCTTTCCACTTGATTTCCTTGGTGGCTTGCTTATAAAATTCACCTAGGTCCTTCACGGGGGGCTTGTATATCCCCTCATATAGTTTCCTATCTTTGTGAAGCCCATCTGAGATCACAATGAGGATACTTTCATCGGAAGGATTTTCTATATTATTGATCTCGTATCTGAACCTAGCAATGTAATCTTTTAATGACTCGTCTCTCTATTGGAAAACTATTGCAAGATGACAAGTTGATGTAAGCTACCTTTTCAATGCCTTATATTGTATGAGGAATTTTGTTTGGCACTTGATAAATGGAAAAAAAGGGTATAAAAATAAGATAGTTTTGATCTATTTTGTTGATAGTATTTTATATTTTCTTAGTGTCTTTATTTTGATTTCATGTTTTATCCTCGATACTACTCTTGATTTGTATTTTTTCATACAGGATGATAAAAAGGCCTGAAAAGAAGAAAGAAACTCAAAGAATGAAGTTGCATTTAGATCAAGGAAAAAATAGAAGAAGAATATATGCAAAAAATAAGCAAAAATTGAAGAAAATATGAAGAATTCATCTAGCACAACCGTGACATGGAACACGGCCAAGCCGTGTTAGGTGTTGTAAGGAGCTTGGGCAAGAATTCGTGAAGAAATCGAAGACCATGCACATAACACGGCCATGTACCTAACACAGCCAGGCTGTGTTACAAGCTGGCAGTTATAAATTAATAAACACAATCCCATGAAGCACAACCTACCCGTGCTTCGAAGTACAGTCGTGGTGAATGCGGAAAAATATTATAAATAGGGCCCTTTGTAATCAGTTTTAGTCATATAAATTTAGAATCCTTCTTTAAGGTTTAGGCTAGTTCTCTCTTTTGTCTTCTCTCTTCTTTCGCTTTAGGCTTTCTTTTATACAATTTATACAGTTTTATTGTTTCAAGATTTTGAGTTTGCAGTTTAATTTTATTTGAAGATTTCCAGAGTTCCTGCTTTTATTCTACTTCTTCTTCTTCTTTTCTTTCTTTTTCTATTTCTTCTTCTTCTTCTCTTATCTTCTTCTACTTTCTTTGTTAATCTACATCTATTCTGCTTTCTTTTGTTTTAATCTTGCTTTATTTATTTCTTTCTGTTCTTGATTTTCTTTTCTTTATTATCTTCTTTTACTTCTTTAATTTTTTGCATCTCATCTTTATTCTTTTCTTTCTTTCTTGTTTTCTTTCTTTGTTTCTTTATTATTCTTGAACATTATGCTTTCTTTTACATT
>JANHAO010016015.1:0-14570 GCA_026873985.1 Saraca asoca | reverse complement strand
TTTGGGGAGATGGGGTTCGGCCATTTGAGGGTTTTCTGAGAAATTTTTTTGAAATTTCCCCTTCTTGGCTGCACCTCATCTAACAAAAGTTTAATAGAGTTACAGTATGTATTCAAAAGAGGTCCCTTATTATATCTAATTCTCCTTTTTTTATAGAGGCTGGGAGGTTATAAATATAATTTCATGAATTACAAATCTATTACATCAAGTAATAAATGTGTTTGACAATTTGAACTTCCATAAATCAGCTTTTGTAGACTGTTTTATATGAATGGGCCCTTGTAAGCTACTTTTTACAAATTGGGCCCACAAGACATCTATTTCGGGTCTAACCACAACGGACTTCTAGGTAGACGAGGTGTCACGTCTTGCAAGCTAGAGTGTCGTCTTAGGATCATTGTTGTCCTTTGACTAGTGACATCAAGCTCGCATGATTTGAGCTTGTGCAAGGCGGTCTAATGGCTACGCAAGTTGGGGCTCGACTTTAGCGAGCTGGGGTTACTGTTTTGGCCTTGCTTTGTGCTCTAAGCTCGCATCCGGTAATCTGGTGCCCTTAAGCAACCTTAGCTTTAGATACGTTGGGCCTCTCTTATTTAGACTTATCTACTATTAAGCTTTTGCTAGTTTATTTTGTATAATACCAAAAAACACCCATAGCAATAAAGGTATTTGAATCCTTGCATTTCTAGGGTATTTTTTACTAAATAATGGTAGAAATAGTTTCCCTTATGCTATTTTTTTTTTTTTGTTATCTCTCAGTTTACTTCTAGTGATGCATAGCTCCTTAAAGAACTTGGCATACCCTAAAATCTGGTTGATCATATTTAGTAAAGGAATGTTCACTTCAACCTTTCTAAAAGTCTCTAAGATGCCTTTATCTAGGTTTTCTTTCTTCCATCTTGCAAGTCTGCTTAGAAGGGTGGGGGTTGGCAGGTTGGTTGAGAGTTACTTGTTAGTTCAGAAATCTCTACCTTTTTTAGGTCTGAAATTGGTTGATTGTCTCTAGTTGCCACTTCCATTTCATTTTTTAAATAGTATAGTGCATGCATTTCCCTTAGGATTCATCATTGTTTGGGAGGGTAGTTGTTTGAAGCCTGATTTTCTAGGTTGGTTATCTTGGTTTTTACTAACTACATTCTAGTATTGAGGATACTAATTTCTTACTTTAGCTATTGAATTTTTCCTCTCATTTCTTGTTGGAATTACAAGTTTTGCTAAGTTATGTTCTTAATTAGGTTTGTTAAAGCAAGATTTGAGACTAAGTTCTGATTGTTATGCTCTTATATGGGTCGATTCTAGCTTAGTTGTTGCATCTGCTACAAAGGCTATTGATAAGAACTTTGTTCTTTGGTTAGGGTGATGACTTCAGCCAGGGTTATATATGTTTGAGTAGGGGTTATATGCTTGCTAGTTATGGTTTAGGAATTTTCTATTATTTTTTGGAAATCTTAGCTTAGACATTTTGGAAAGGGTCAACCATTTGGAAGAATGTAGGGTATGTCTCAGCGCTATGTCTAAGGATTAAGTAAATGCCACACAATTGCGCCTCTTGTTTCAATCCCATGACCTGCTAGACCATGTGGGTGAGGTCTTGCATTTGTTTCTTCAAGTTGGGTGTGTACACTTCATTTACCCTCTTCATGGTATAGTCTGGTTTGCTGTCAAACTACTGTGAATTTATAGCTATGTTGGATATCAACATTCTTACAGCATTAAGAGTTTTATCGACCAATGTTCTTCCTCTTGCTACATCAATCATACTACTGTTCATAAGGAGGAGGCCTTCGTAGAAATACTAAATAAGTAGTTAATCACTGATCTAGTGATTGGGGCAGCTTGCATATAGCCTCTTGAATTTCTCCCAATATTCATACAAAGTTTCTCATCTAAGTTGTCTAATGCTACAAATTTGCTTCTTGATGTTGGTAGTTCTTGATGTAGTGAAATATCTCTTAAGGAATAGTCTAGTTATCTCATGCTATGTTTTGATGGAACCAAGATGAAGATAGTATAGCTAGTTCTTAACTAAATCAGCCTGGGAGAAAGGAAAAGCTTTCAACTTGATCTACTCCTCTGAGGGGTTTCATGGTTAAACAAATTATATGAAACTCCTTCATATGCTTGTAAGGATCTTCCCGAGACAGTCTATGAAATGTAGGTAATAAGTGGATTAGACTAGACTTCAGTTCAAATGAGGCCTCAATTTTAGGGTAGTTAATACACAAGTACTGCTAATTGAGGTGAAGAGCAGCTAACTCCTTCAAAGGTTTTTTTTTTTTTATGAAATGCAATGTTCCCTATACTTGAATAAGGAGAGGAACTTGCAGAAGATAAATCTCCTACACTGCTTGAGCTTTGAAAGTAAGGTACTGAAGGTAATGCTAATGAAGGGTCCTGAATCAAGCCAGATTGGTTCCTGCTCACTCTTCTTAATTCCTACAAGGTTCTTTCAATCTCTAGATCATATATTAGCTTAAGAAAATAAGAGGATCAAGTCATGTACAAAAAAGCTTGATAGGTAATAAAAAAATTCAAAAGTATTGAAATAAAAAAATATGAAAATAATTCAAAAATACTAAAAAATTAAAAAAAAAATCATAGAAGTTTATAGGATTTGGCAAAAAGAAGGAGCTCACAATATAGTGTGAGTCTTGATTAAAAGGCCTAAAAATGGTAACCAACCAAATTTGAGCTTCTAATTTCATAGAAAATTTTGCTACCCGATACTGTTGGAACAATTGAAAAATTGGGGTCCTAAGCCAAAACAGGGGAAAAGATTGAAATTAAAGTCTAATACTAAGGTTGATATTCTAATACTATAAATGACTAAAAACATATGAAAATAAACCAGTCATTACCTAGCAAGAGAGCCAAAATTTCATGGCTATCAAAACTAACCTAAAATAGTACTGAACCATCTAAGCTAGTAACATTGGTGAGCCCAAGTTATATCCATAAAGATTAGTGATCTATTTTGTATGTGTCATAGTATGAAATAGGAGGATTGGTGATCTAATCATAAATAAGAATTAAATCAAATAGGTTGCATGCAAAGCAAAAAAGAATTAGAAATAAAAGAAATTCAAATGTAGGAAGGCTCAATCTAATAGGCTCTTGTAACCGATTCATTAACTGATCACTGACTCTATTGTTTCACTTCCATTTTAATTGCCTAGCTAAGATATTTATTAAGTTTAACACCTAATTAATCCTTATTAATTTCCCCCTGAATAAGCCTACCAAGTTTAACATTTAATTAGTTTTTATTACTAAATCAATTGAAGTCCAACACTTCAACTAATTTATCAATAGCTTTAAGTTCTGAAAAGACTAGGTCTAATTAATTGAATTACACCAGTAACAGCCTAATTAACAATCCTTAATTCCCTAAGAAGATTGACTCACCCAAGTAGCAAATCAACCCCTATTGCTACTTTAACCAAACAGTCACAAATAACCATAAGTTGTCTATAGAAATTTGGCTAGCATTAGATCACAATGAATAAGTTATTAATGGATCCTATTAACTAATAATCCAAGGATATTGTATGCAGTAAAATCAAGAAATTAATAGAATCTAATTAGCAATGAATTGAAATTAAGATCAAGTCTCACAATCAAGAAAGAAATGGATCAGAAGTTTCCTTAGATTGAGATAAAAATTTAATTATACATTAATGGTAAAATAAAATACAAAGAAGAAAGGAAAGAGTAAACCTAATTACAGATGAAGTCTTGCCATAGTAGAGCTCATCTCTTCCAAACCTAATTACAAATGGAGTCTTGTCATAGTAGAGCTCCTCTATTCCAAAAGTTAGGGACAATACAGAAAGAATGTAAAAGATATTATAAATAAGGCTTAACTATCTATTTATAGGTTTAATATACTATCTCTTGGTTAGGCTACTATTAGTGTTGGAAGAAGGCCAATTTGGATATGACACTCTTCATATGAAATATAGGTCTATCACTTAGATTTCCATTGGCCTTGACCTTGCATAAAATGTCAGTTTTGAGCTCAAGTTATGGGCCAAAAATCAAGATAGCCTTTCAGAGAAAACCAACCTATAATAAATTTAAATACTTAAGTTCATAGCCTTGTAATTACATTAAAATAGTGTAGTTTACCTTTAAGCCCTTCATGAAATATGATGGGTGGATCTTAAATATCATATGAGCTTACGTTTGCATTAAAATAATTTTTCAAGTTCCGTTTATTATGAAAACATTGAAATAGGTTCTAGGTCATAGCATTACACTCTGTTCTAGTTTCCAGGATCTATTTCACCTTCAAAATGTCTGAGCTTGGCTTTGGGCTTTTCATGATATTTTTAGCTCTTTTTTATAACTTACTAAAGAAACAGGAATCACCCAAAACCAAGGTCTATAACTTAAGATATGCTAAAAAACCTCTGAATTTATTGAATAAATGACCATGTTACTTCCTTCAATTGCATTTAATTGGTCTTTTCCAACATTAAACCTTATTTGGCCAAATTGCTCATCCTTCAACTTTAAAGTAACCATTTAAACTAAATGCATTTTTCAATAGTGTGCCCCCTTTTTTGCCTTCATGGAATTCACACACCATTTTGTTACCATGACCTTATCATTGGGTTCTTGGATTTGGGTGTCAAAATTATAGGAATTTCATGTTAAAAAAGGCCTAAAAAATAAATTTTATTGGCATCTTCACCTTAAACACATTCTTCTTGATAGTTTCTTTTGACCCTTATTCAATATCATTTATTCTTGAATTGCTATGGTCAAGCAAAGGGTTATGATTCACATTAGGTGTTTTTATCATTCACTCAAGGCTCAACCATTTGGCATTACGTAAATATTGCACTTTACTTTTGAAAATTAGATAATTGTCAATGAAATGACCTATAGCTCCAGTATGATAATTACATCAACTGTTTGGGTTATACCACCTTGGGTAAGAAAGTTCTGTAGGCTTCATTGGGGTTAAAGAAACCATTATATTTTCAAGGAGTTTTGGTTAGAACTCAATATTGGATATTAGGATGGGTTTATATTGGATGAACCTCATTTCTTAGTCTTTAAGATCTCTTCTTGGGCTAACATTCTGGTATGGATTTTGGTTTATGGATCATGGCATTTGTGGAGAGCTTTTTTGGTTGGTGTTTCAGGAAATAAAGTGATATAGAATAAGGTTGGGCAAATGAAAGTTGTAAGGTGGAAACAATATATAGGCATTGCATCAATTATGGTTAAAATGGTTAAATGGAAGGTGATTGATTAGGCTTTGATTGATGCAGCTTTCTTTCTTGCCCTTTATAATTGGTGGCATGCACCTTGCCTTCCTTTTTCTTGTTGACCTTAAGCTTCTTTGCACTTATTGCTTCAAAGGAATTATCAATGATTCTATCAACTTTGACTCCATGCCCAATTGTTTCTCTAATGGTAACAATACTGGAGAAGTTTGATGACACATTACCAATCATTCAGTTATAGAAAGGTGAGTGAAGGGTGCTAATGAATATAGACACTATCTCTTTGTTGGAGAAAGGTGGATGTGCTTAAGCAACTAAATCCCTCCATCATTGAGCATATTCTTTAAATGTTTCAGTGGTTATTTTATCTATGATCTGGAGTTGTATCCTTTCTAGAGCCATATCAATATTGTAATGATATTGGCTACAGAAAGCATCAGTAGGGTCACTTTATTGCAATCAAGCTTTGTGTACCATCTAAAAGTATCACTATTCAAGCTATCTTGAAAGAAATGAATAAGAAGTTTGTCATTATTAGCGTAAGATGCCATTTTTAGACAATACAAAGTCAGATGGCTCTTTAGGCTGGTAGACCTATTAAATTTTTCAAACTCAGGTACTTTGAACTTATGAGGAATAACCACAGCATATAATAGGCATTTCTTTGTTGCAACCAAAGGTCCATATCTGTTAGCCCCTTCAATTGCTCATAGTCATTCTTCAAAAATTTCTAACTTCCCTTTATTCTTAAGGTCATCAATTGAATCTTGTATAATTTTTTTTTCATCAAAACCATGGTCTTTAGGTACATGGATGGAATGAGACGTTGATATTGCAACCCTTAAAGTGGATGCAGAAATGGTTGAGAACCAGATTATAATAGATTGGCCTCCGATGGATTTAAGCCTGATGGTAGTGGTAGGTTTGTGTCATGAGACATAAAATTGAGAAGAAATTCATGGGTTTTAGGCAGAGACATATTATGATTTTAATCTTGATTATTTGATAAGGGTCATTTATTGTTGCTGCCTTTTTTTTTTGTTGTCAAAACCCCCCCATAATCTTTGCTAGTTGTTCCTTCAATTCATTGATGTCTTTTTTCATTTCCTCTTAAGCCCTTTCTTGTTCATCCATGACTCTTGCTTGAGAATGAGTCTTATATCAATGTTGGGGTAGCATGGTTCATTTTCTGAGACTAGATATCATGTTATACCTTTTATTAAACATGAATTAAACTTAAATGAGTGCAATAAGAGACATACAAAAATGATGTAAAAAAAAACATGCATAGATGTTATGATGTGATTCATTCTTACAAAGATATAGCTAAAAAGACATTTATTTCACACTATTTCTTAAAAAAAACATAGATAGGGCATTCATTACAAAAGCATATTGCTACTGTACACAAAGATAATCTTCAAACTTTTAGTAGAATTTTCTTAAGTACTCCAAGTCCTTGAAAAGATGAGCTAGGAACCTTTGTGTCCCACTTGGCAGAAGTCTTGCTTCAATCTCACAAGCTTGTCTTGCTTTTTTTCAAGGCTTTTCAATGATCATTCAAGTATTTTCAATTATCCAATTCAATTTTTGTTGAAATTCATTATATTTTTCTTCAATTAGTATGCTTTTTTTATGCCAATTGTTATCATCTTACAATAAAGTGTTTTATTGGATCAATAATTGAATCTTGTTTTAATGTGAAACCAACTATTGGTTTAAGCTTTGCAAGTCTAATAAAAATGGCAAATTCTCACAATCCTTTCTTGCAACGCACTCTTTGAGACTTTTCTTTGAATTTTTGGTTTGATGATATGGCCTTTGTATTTCTTCATGATATTTAGAAGGTTCCTCCTTTTTGTGTTCTTGCAATTCTTATATCATTTTCTCAACTAGAGTAGCATTACCTACCCACCATGTTTCTCAAATGACAACTTCTTATTTTTAGCAACCATCATAATCTGATTCTTGGACCATTAGTGATACATACCTCATGTCTTGCTTTTATTTTGGCTTGATAATCAATTGGTTCATCAAACAAGTGCATTGGTGGTTCAAGACCATATACATTGGGAGTGATAAAGTCCTTGCCCTTACTAGATTGCCATAGCATGTAGCCAAGCATGATTATATTGTTGCAAGAGCCAGCTTCCACACATTGTATAAACTTCCATGCCTCAATTACATCTTTGACCTTTTAGGTTATCTCTTTATCTTTATATGAAAACTCTACATCTGATAATTTGTAGGTCATCAGGATGAACTATTTAGACTCTAGTTATCTTCTAATCATAGTGGTGCATAAATTGTTATGCCCCAAAAGCCAATAAGTAGGACCTACAAATGGTTTTCCCCTCATATTGATACAAGATTTGAACATGATGCATCCATGGAGCTCTCTATAAGACTTTTCCAATCTCTATAAAGTAATTGATCCATTGACTTTTCTTTGGCGTCTTATACGGCTATTTCGCAATGCTAAATTCTTGCAAAAGGTTCTTGTTTGAATAAATATGTGACTTAAATTCAATCTTAGGATATTGAAAAAAAAATCAAGTTAGGGAGGTGGCTAATCATCCATATTGCTAACAATTATGCAGATTCATAAAACTTGTCTTTTCCTTCAATCCTACAATAATTAAAGAACCTAATTATTTTATCCAAGACTATTGGGACATGATTAATTATATGTTAAATTTTCTTAAATAGCTTAATTATGTGACCATCAATGTACTCTTTTACTTTGGGAAACAATACTAACCCATAGATGGCTATAGCGAGCACGGATTGGCCTCATTCACTGTCAATATGATCTTGGATGAATTTCATCAAGTAATCTGATGGTAGGTTATAGTTGTCACCTTTCTTTGTTATATGTTTTTCCAATTCCTATGCTTTGACTTCCATTAACTTTAACAATTGCCTCTTAGCCTCTTTTCCATCTCAAAAATATACTTTATCTTTCACTACATTTTTTATATCAAGCAATTCGTTGTACTTTTCAATGATTGGGGTCATGCCATGTTGATTGAATGTGAAGCAATGATAAGATGGATCCCATAAATGCAATATGGCCTTTAACATAAGTGTATCAATTGGAACAAACAAGAGACTGGATTTTCATATTTAGCTTGGAATTCATCTTCCTTCTCCTTACTGAGCTAAACTTATGTCAATACTTTCCAGTCATTGAACCTTCCAAATTCCATATAATTGGACAACTATTCCATGATCAATATAATCCCCTTTCTCTATATGGATAGTTTCTGAATCTTGCATCACTTTCAATTGACTATCAAACCCTACTATGCATTTAACTGAAGTCTCACCCTTTTCTATATTTCCAATGTGAAGTTGCCAGAATGATAACTTTTTAGTGATATCTGTACATGATTAAATCATGAATGTAAAATGCACAAAAAAAATGCAAGAAAAAAGATGTATTAGTGGCTATGGCAATTTTTTTTTCTAAAAATAAAACAAGCCATTTACGAATTCTAGACATACTTGTATTCTTGATTCTTCTTTAATTGTACTTCATTTACATTTATGACTTTACACTTGAAAATTCAAATAAAAGAAAATTACATTAAATTTATAAGGACGTTGTATCATTTTAGAAATAAACTTCTATATCCTGCATACATTGAAAATAAAGAGATTAAAGATGGGAATGTTCTCTCTATATCCTGAAAGGTAACAAATGTGTCTAGACTTGGCTCAATTAGTGCTTGCATTGATTTTGACCTATAACACCTAATGGTTGAAGGTTCCCAAATTGTTCTTATTATTACCATTGAAAGGCTAGTAAGGCCCCTAATCCCCATTCATGATAAGCTTTTAGTGCAAAGGATTTAATTTGAGTAGAGGTGTTTCACTAACTTACATGGAAACCAATGGTCTCATGAAAGCAACACTATTTTATCCCCTAACTAATCCTAAAATGTTTTTGTAAGAGCCTGGGTCAAAGGCTTATGTGTGTGTGATTGTATATAGTGTTTAAGAGAAAACTTACACACCTAACCAAGATTATGACAAATCACACCAAATAAAAAAAAATGTTAATGTTATAAAAAGAAAAAGAGAAAAAAATGATAACAAGTAGGCGGATAATAATGAGCCTAAATGAAAATTCTAAAGGATAATAAATAAAATATAATGGCTAAGTCCCAATTAGTCCTCATTGATATCGCCAAGCTATCACAACACCCCATTCGTGGTGTGTAGATAGATGAACCCTAAGCATAAATAATAATTTTATAGTATAGGATAAAAGATGCAAGATGCAAATTTAAAATTGCATGGATTTAAACAATTAAACAGAGTCACCACTAATCACTTTTATCAGTGTTATTAAAATGTCAAAATAAGGTCTACATAAATTAGAGTTTGAGGGTTAATTAAGTGTAGGGAAAATATTACCACCATACAACGTTTATTCGTAGAATGATTACTTGATTATCTAATGTTATCTTTTTCATTTGAAAATGATTGGTTCATTATATAATTTATTTATTTACCCCTTTTTTTGAGAAAAGATATTTATTATTATTTTTTATATATCTTATCTTGTTTTACATAATATCAAATATGATATATGACTTAAACAAGTATGAGTGACTAAAGAAGCCATTGAATTTTAGGACATGCTAATATGTTTATAATAATGACCATTAAGTGGTATTAAAAAATATTTTTATAAAACTTCAATTTTGAAATCAAGAAAAATTGTAGTGTCAGGAAAATTCATCTTTCCTTTGAAAAAATTATTGCTTAATTAATATCAAAACAATACTAAAATTTTCTAATTTTATTTACCTTCAATTAGTAAGATTACTTGAAACAAAATTAAACAGTTTAATATATTTTAGTGTCAAATTCTTCTAACTTCATGGTCAAATTTAAACAAAATAAATATCTTGAGAATATTGATAGTCATCACTATTGCACTCACAATTGGATTCTTTAACTTTGATCCATCATAGGCACTCACAATTGAATTCATTAACTTCAATCCATCTTAAGCATATTTTGAGTTTTATTTGTATGCAATATAAACTTAAAATAATGTGTAAAATAAAGCTAGATTGTAGTATTCTACTAAAATTATGATAGATACTTAATTTAATAATAATGCAAAAATTATGTTAAAAAGAAGTTTCTTTCTTGAAATATTGCATAAATTTCATTAATTTGACATGTTGTTATTAATTTTATTAATTTAATTAATGTGCCAAATTTCTCCAACTTCAAAGCCAAACTCAAATAAAGTAGAACACCTCAAATATATTAGGAGCTATATTTATTGCACTTGTAATTGGATTTCCTAACTTTTATCTATCGTCGACAAAAGTTTATTATTTTTAAACCAAAAAAATATGTGTGATGATGCAATAAAATGACACATTTTAAAATATAGCGTAATATATAAATGAAAACTAAAAATGTTGATAATGATTTCATATATAATAATATTGGTGATTTCTTTTTCAAGTTTTTCCAACTTACTTGATTTAGCTCCTAATACCCCTTACCTCAAGAGCATTAAAAAGGGCTAAACTTATCATCTATTTTTAGTTTATTTCAACAAACGATATTATACATAAAAAAACACTAATAACAATTTATAATATAGTAAAATGATCTACCTATAATCATAAACATATAAACAAAATAAAATCATAAGATAAAATAAGATAAAAAGAAAAAAAATAGTGTTAACATGATCAATATTAAAAGGAAAAAAAACTACACTCCTTATTCTTTCAAGCTCACAACAAGCAACAAAGGTTTTAAACAATAAAAAAAATAAAAAAGGATGAGTCATATATTTGAAAGATAAAGACCAAATTGACCCCCATATCATACCCTCGTTCTCCATCCTCAAGTAATAAAAGTTTAAAATAATAATAAAAATAAATAAATTAAAGAAAAATGGCGAAGAGATCAGGATTTAGGAAATAGAGGCCAACTTACAACCTCTGTTTCACATCAAACGTCTTGCATTTTCTCACCCACACCAACTCTTTACATCTTTGTCTTTTCACTTTTTTTTTTCACAACAACCTAAGAACTAAAATATCAAAAATCATCAAATTTAAATCTAAGACAAAAAAGGGCACATTCTCACATTTCAGTAGTTAATTTTTTAGCATTTTATATTTAGAGTTTTAAATTAAAGGTTTGATTTTCAATTTTCTTATTTTTTATACTCAAATCTATTTCTCACTTTCTAAGATGCAATTGGAATCATGCAAAAAGGAAAATAAATAAATAAATAAGTGGTTTTGTATGGGTATGAGGATGAGAGAGAGAGAGAGAGAGAGGTATACCAATGCTACAAATTTTTTGGGAGGTTTTTGTAATCTTTTGGAATTTGATGATGATCAATTTATTGATGATGTTTTGCAATTTGTTTCAAGTGTGATATGGATTTTATTTTTTTTTTTACAAACTCATCTCTTTAAGGAAAAATAACTTTTTTTTTCTTTATATTTTTTGTCCCCTTAACAAAAAGGTTGTGTCTATTTTTGCTTAATTTTCATGTGATTCTGGTTTATTTTCAAATCCGCTATCTCAAATTTGAAAATTATGTGACTCTATGGTGAAAGTGTACTTTTCAAAGGGAAAAGAGAGATTGAGATGCCATGTATTTCATAATATATGAGTAGTAAGGTTTATTTTTTATTTTCAAATTTATATATAATTTTTAAAATTTAGATAGAAACTTTTTGTATTTTTTGTTTATTTTTGTATTTTGGAAACCCATTTGATTAACATTTTTAGTATTTTTGTATCTCAATTTAACATAATTGAAAACAACAACTCTAAGTCTTTTTAATTTAAATTTTATGTAATTTTCATTCTCATCAATATGATAAATTTCTTTTGTCATTCTTGCCTTAAAATTTTTGGGGTCATATAAAACATGTAAGTCCTAGATAAAATTGGGTGTCCATAAGGACAGATTCTGATATTAGCCAAATAGGGGACCATCAGAGAATTTAGCTTTCTAAACATCCACTAGAAAATAGTGAAACTCTACATTATGGTAAAGTAGGAAATGCTCGTAGTTCTTCTGGAAGGATGTCTTGCAAACACACGAGCATCACTAATGAAATGCATCCCTATTAAGTTAACACCTATTTCAAGAATATTCTATCAAACTGTCAGCTGATATCCTCTGTGGTTTGCCTACTTGTTTGAATACAAGAATCTACCTTATGACCCACCCTTCCATAAGAGAAACAGAAATGAAATATCCTTTTATATTTACGTTTAATCCATTTACAAAAACCTTGATCAACTCTAAGCATGAATATCATGAATAAAGGTTGATACTAACTTTAACTCTAATAAAATATAAATTTCTAGGCTAACCACTAAGCCTTTCAATAAGAACAACATCTCTTATGATCAAGCCCAGATAATGCCTGAAATTAGTTGTTTGGTACTCTAAAGGAAGCCCCCCCCAAATTGCACCCAAACTAACACTCTAAAATTGTCAAATCACCACCAAGATGCACTTAATTTTGCCATCACTAAAGAACCTATAAAGCCCTTCGCACTACCCACGAGCCATTAGCAAGGACAGATTCCTTTTCTTCTTCATTATCAAAATGAATGACTTACTGTTTAATATCCTCACCAATAAGCGTGGATCCCGCTTATAGATTCCAGTGAGATGTTAAAGCCATATGTAAGAGACATGAAGAGAAATTTCTTTCATTAGCTAGAAAACCTATCAAACAACATTGTCATATTTCCCTACTTTCTTCCCACACAATGAATCTTGGGTGCACTATAAGTCTTTTTTTCCTCTAGGCATAACGAACTCTTGAATTTCATCATCTATTGGCTACAAACCATAATCAGAGTTAAAATTACTTTCTCACTAACCAATTTCACGTAAAGAAGGCATTTGAGAAGGATACAATATACAAGGTGAAAGCTTTAAGAG
The DNA here is from genome assembly GCA_026873985.1 of Saraca asoca. NCBI lineage: Eukaryota > Viridiplantae > Streptophyta > Magnoliopsida > Fabales > Fabaceae > Saraca > Saraca asoca. The sequence goes on along the minus strand of JANHAO010016015.1, from coordinate 1,373 downwards.
AGAAAAGATAGATAGGGAGTGAGCCAGTGAAAAAGGTAAAGTCCTGAGGCTAAACAAGGACAAAGGCTAAACCAATCATAACATGCAAGTAAGTAGACATTGAAAAAATGAAGAAGAAAACAAAAGAAACCTTTTAGAGCAAAAGTTCTTTAATATAAGGTAAGTAGATACTATCATGCCAAAAAACTATTTGTATTCTAGAAAAAACCCTTTCAACTACACTTTAAAAAGGTACAACACATCTATAATGTGAAACAAATAATAAAAAAGAAGTTAATAGATTTTTTTAAGATAGTGAAAGGTACTTGGAACTCAAATATGCAAACAAAAAAGGCATTCCCCCAATAAAAATTAAGGAGACAGAGAAAGAAATAAAAGTGTAATCACACTCTAAATATGTACTTGAAAATTTATCACAAGAATGAGTAAAAGTGAAGTAATTGATGATAACAACCTTGAAAAACATTTAATGCCAAGGATATACTTTCATTCAACACTCTTAAGGAAGATGAAAAGCTCACTAGAGTAGCAAGAACTCCACTCAGGAGGTTCTTTTTGGTGAAACCACCCACATCTTTGAACATAGTTTTACAAAATTACCTTTCATAAAAATTTATTTAGAAATTTAAAATTTTCTTGATATGATTTTTGTTTATAGAATTATAGTTTAAATACTTATCACATATAAAATTACAATTTTTATCAAAAATTGTAAGATTTTGAAACATAATTCATATAAGCTAAGTAATTAAGAAAAGAAAAAGAGTAAAATACATTATGTCCTTTAAGCTATGGTTCAATATCAACTTTTCTCTGTGAACTCAAAATTTAAAATTTAACCTCTCTGTTGTTTCAGCTAAAATGAAATTGTTAATACAAAATTTTGGTGGGTTTTTGGGTCAAATTTCGATGACGAGTTGAGTGAAAATTTGGTGGATACTCTTCATTTTACAAAATGGTTCAATGCTTCAATGAATTTAAGGAAATAATGACCTAAACAGATATAGTTTCATGACTTGTTCTAAATTAGATGGTATTGTTTAATCATTTAAATTTATAGCTTTAATTTAATAAATTATTACCTTTTATATTCTTTTCACTTGTTTTAGATAGAACTACTACAATTCACATATACTATGACTTAAATACCTAAAAGAAAAAACATCTGTTATTTGGATATTTGTTGAATAAGTGAAGTCATTGATGTGCACAAACTTGTTGTACGTTTTAAGATAACCGTAAGCGCACGACGTAGTTGTAGCTAGTACCGGCAAATACGGGTTGATCTCATAGGGAAGTTATTTTAAGTACCAGAATCCTTACAACTCAACTATCCAAATCAATGATAAAGGAATAAAAGAAATAAAGAAAGA
>JANHAO010016014.1:0-14587 GCA_026873985.1 Saraca asoca | reverse complement strand
TATATCCAAATACACAGAATGTATAGTCCAGGATGCAATAGAACTCAATCAAATTGGTCTAGGGCACCCATCCAGACTAACATGATGAGCCACCAAAATTGGGGATAGTGTAACAGTAACTTTGTTGAGAGAACATTTCATGTACTAAGAATTCAAATCTACTGCCTTGGGACCATTATCTCTAAGTTGATATGCCATATTAATCTCTTTATTTTTTTGTGTTGCCCATTGCAAGCTCAATATATAATTCCAATGCACTAAGGTTAGGAAATTGATTATGATAGCAAAACATGATGGACACATCATCATCATCAAGCAATCTAAACCATTGGTAATGCATAGTATTGTGGCATGATGTAAGAAACATATATGTAATGGACGAGATATGTCTCCCGGCTCTTATTTTCAACTTTGACAAAATTATCCTCCTAATATCATTTAACGTTGTATTCTTGTCTAACCAAAAGGCTTTTGGATTTGGACATTCAAAAGTCAACCCTTCTTGACCATTGTACATTTTTCTATTACTGTAAATAATTATGATCAATTGTGTAAGCATTTTTGGATCTAGACAATCATAGTAAAGTTAGTATAAAATAACTGGGTAATATATCACAGATAACTATATATTGGCTACAATTTGAATAAAAAAATAAAATCTACCATGAATAAAAAATTTAAGTACTAAAATTTCAAAAAAATAAATATACTTAAGAAAATTATCTTCCTTATAAATATTACCATCTGACATAATAAATTTCAATGTAAAAGATATTAATTAGTCATCCGATTAATTCTCTCAATTTTTTCCACCTACTACTTATTTTAAATCCTAATTTTATTCCCATAACATAATTATTTTAGAACAAAAATCACTAAAACTTCAAATCTTCTATCACTACTAGTACTAGCCAAAAAAAAAAAACTTCTATTACCATACATGTAAGATAGATAATTTAATTTCTTATGCAAAAAATTCTACATAAAGTAATGCATAATAATTAGTCAAATTAACATATCAATAATCATATAAAACAAGATTTAACTATAGAAAAATAGATTCAAATAATTCTTAAACAAAAGTAATGATAAATAAGCATACAGAAACTTACTTTACAATTTTTTAAAGAAAGAAATAAATGTTGCTTGAAGGAAAAATTATAAGATGAAATGGATAAGAAAGATGAAGAAGTGGAGAAGTGAAGAAGTGAAAAAGATGATGAATGTGAAGAAGAAGTTGTAGAAGAAGTTTATGTGAAATGAAGAAGAAGAGAAAGTGTTTTTATAATGTGAAGAGGAAAAAAAAAAAGAAATGTCATGGAGCAATAGTAAAAAAAAATGTAAGTAGGCTTTTTCAGAAGTAGGGTCTGCCAGGTAGCCGGGTGTCACAAGCTGGCAGTGTGAACTAGATTCAGTAGGTGAATGTGCTCGGATTCGGATGAAACTTGGCAAAAAAATTAAGCATGAAGAGAAAATCATGTGATGCGAATTTGGGAGCAAATGCACTTATAGATTATTTTTTCAAATTTTTCCTGTTTTGGGGGTATTTGTGTCTTTTTAGCATTGATCATTTGTCCAATATGAGTAGAAAAGTACGTGGTTGCGATCCTTGCATTTTTATCTTTATATCCATAAGAGATGGTGCGTTAGAACCCTTAGGAGCTAGGCAAAAAGTCCTTATGTCAACTGAAAAAAAGTATGTGTACTCTTGTTGATAGGGATTTTGTTTAGAATGCTCTTTAAAGAGGGTGAGTTGGTGACCAGTGGGACACTATGGTTCAGGTCGGGGATTGAGTGTGGAGCTTAGAGAACTCCCCCTGCACACTCAAAACTATGTAATAAGGTATATATTAATAAAATAGAGTTGTCCCGCTCCCCATTTTTAAAAAAGTCCCTTTTCGATGTATACTAAAGGCTTCTTTTGTGGCATGTTCTTTGAGGCTCGATATGCGCTAACACATTGACTACAATGTTCATGTTGGCTTATGGACATGTTGTGCATTGGATTTTAGGTTATATGGGTGACAAAATCCTCAATGCTTAGAATATCTATCTAAGTGTGGCTTATGTTTATAGGAAGGCTGGTATGTTGGCAAAGAATTGGCAATATGCGCCACATAGTTTCAGCTAAAGAGCTGCCGGACCGTGACACCGGGCATGGCTGGCTATGTTGCTCTAAGCAATGTCGCTTCCTTAGGCAGGTGGCATTGGCTAGAGCAACATTGGCCATGTTAGACCGTTTGACAACATTGCTATGAGTAACATTGTTTGCCTTGTATAGGTGACGTTGCCTAGTGCAATGTGACCCAATCACAAAGTGGCCTAAAATGTTATCCAAATCAACATTTTCAACATGATCCAGTTACTAATTAGCTCAAAACGTTATCCAAATCAACATTTTCTTAATTTTAACCTTATCTACAAAAATAATTTTATTCTAATCCTATTAAGACAATTGATTTCCAAAATAACACTACTTAAGTCAAAAAGCCTCCATTCTCACTCCTTACCCATGTATAAAAGGTGAAAATAGGATTATGGATCCCTGTATAACTTGTGGTATCCTATTATTATTAGGATGGACAAATTTTAAAATTTGGGTCAGGTTTATACTTGGATCCAACTTATATTGATATTAAAATATTTTTATTTAGTTTAATTCTGATCTTGCTTATATTGATTTTTTTATAGTTTTTACGTTCAAATTCAATCCTTTTTAACAAAAGAGATGCCTAAATTTGAACTAGTTTAAACTTATTTTTAATATTTTAATATATATAACATAATTAAAATATATAAACATATAAGATATTTTACATTTACATATTGTTATAGGTGAATTTCGACCTCGTAAAGCTGAGCAGAATAGAAGGCAAACCCAGAAGGACCAGCTCATTAAGGATAAGGATGCTAGGCCGCGATATACGGGTTCAGCAACTGACTTTGTGCGAGCTCGTTGTGCTATAACCAAGCTCAACCTCGCTAAAGCAGGCAACAACCCTAGAACCTGGTTAGCAAGACACAACCTGCAGCCAGAAACTTGCTAAGCAGGAGACAAGCATATGTCACACCCAGCAGGCAAGGGTCCCACCCATAGAAAATAATCTGTAGGAGCCGAATTGAAGGATATGTTTTATCTTGTACGTACACAGCATGATGTAACATATTTACAACTTGTAAAATTACTATTGTAGCCTCCTTCCCTTCTATAAATAAGAGGAAAGAGCATTCTATAAGCATCGGAGGGGTGGAGAGCTATACTGAAACTCTATAGAAATTCTTTCAGTTTAATACATTACTGTGGATGTAGGATCTGATATTGTTCGAATTTGACCGAACCACGTTAAAAGCTTTATGTTTCCTATTGCTCTTGTTCTTCTTCCTGCCTTTTTGCATTTATTTATTGTGAGTGTAACCAGATTGCAATTTGAGTCCCAAAAGAACCTCTTTTGTTAGCTAGATTTTGGTAGAACCAAAATCCACCATCAACATTTTGGCACCGTCTATGAGGACTCATTTGTTTTCTTGTCTGTTTTCTATTGCAATGGCAAAAAGAAGAACTACCAGAGCTTTGTATGCATTGGCTAATCCTCCAGAAGGTCATGTGTCCACAACAAACTCCTCCACTGCTCCTGTCATGGGTGTTACTTCTAGCTTGCCTCCAGCCAGCACTTTTTAGCCTGTTGTCATTGCCAATGGCACTAATGGAATGCAGACCTGGCTTCAACGCCAAAATAAACTAGAAAATATGATGAGAGAACTAACCAGAGCAGTCACAATGTTAGCGCAGGCATAAACTCAGGGTGTGCAAAGGTAGATCGAGATCCCGACACCCAGGGACGTTCACCAGCAGTAAGCTAGATGTTCGGTTAGAGCCAATTGAGAGAATTCTCCTTGCTCATCTATCACAAGAACAATCTCTAAGTCACAACTCTCGTGACCATGAGGGTCTGAGGGTCCCACAATCCCCTAGCCAATAGTCCGGGGCACGGGACCCGCTGTTAGAAGAATTGTATCAAAAGATGATTCGGCTGAAAGAACGTCTTCAAGCTCCCGATGACCGAGCTTGCTATAAGGAGAAATCGTCATTCTCCAAAGAGATTGAGGCTCAGCCCTTCCCTCTCAAACTCAAAGTCCTCGTGATCCTGCTATACAATGGGGATACTGATCCTATGACCATCTGGATGCATTTAATATCCAGATGGATTTGCAAATCGTCGATCCCCTAGTTAAGTGCCGAGTTTTCCTTGCCATGTTAGGAGGTATACCTCGGACCTGGTTTAGAAGCCTTCCAGCTCGCTCGATATGCAAGTGGGAAAAGTGCCAGTAAAAATTCATCAGCCAATACCGAGCGTTGAAGAGGTAGCTCATGCCCCATTGCCATCTCGTAATGGTCTTTCAATGTAAGCATGAGTCGCTGAAGGATTATATTGCCAAGTTCAGACTCAAAGCTAACTTAGTGGAGAATCTATCTGAAGAAACCATGCTGGCAACCATCTCGTGGGACTTCATAAAGATGGAAAGCTATACAAAAGCCTTTACAAGTCCCCAATGAAGGATCTTACCTAATTTTATAAATAAGTTACCAAGCAGATTAAGTGGGAAGAAACACTCAGCTTAGGAAAGCTTGAAACAAAGTGTGAGAGGGGTGACCCCGCTTAAAGTAAGAAGAGGGACAATGTGGATCAAGGTGACCACCTTGACACACAGACTGTGAAGAAGTCTCATAGGCCCAAAAGTGAGCGACCTCAGCCCTTGGCTTGCCATGAGCAATACTGCATCCTGTCAGATTCTCAAGACAGGATTTTCATTGTAGAGAGGGAAAGGGAGAACTTTGGGAGACCCGCTCCTAGCTTGCGAAGCGAGCTGAGAGTTAGGGGGCTTATGTTATAGGTGAATTTTAACCTTGCAAAGTTGAGCAGAATATAATGCAAACCCAAAAGGACCAACTCATTAAGGATGAGGATGCTAGGCCTCAATATGTGGATTCAGTGGCTGACTCTACACGAGCTCGCTGTGCTATAACCGAGCTCGACCTCGCTAAAGCAGGCAGCGACCCTAGAACTTGGTTCGTGAAACGCGACCTCTAGCCAGAAACATGCTAAGTAGGAGACAAGCATACGTCACACTCAACAGGTAAGGGTCCCACCTACAGAAAATAATCTGCAGGAGCCGAATTGAAGGATATGTTTTGTCTTGTGTGTACACAGCATGATTTAACATATTTGCAACTTGTAAAATTATTATTGTAGCCTCCTCTCCTCTATAAATAGGAGGAAGGAGCACTCTGTAAGCATCGAAGGGGCGGAGAGCCATACTAAAACTCTATAGAAATCCTTTCAGTTTAATACATTATCGTAGACGTAGAGTCTGGTATTGTCTGGATTTGATCGAACTACGTTAAAAATTCTGTATTTCCTGTTGCTCTTATTCTTCTTCCTGCCTTTCTGCATTTATTTATCATGAGTGTAACCAGATTACAATTTGAGTCCTAAAAGAACCTTTTCTGTTGGCTGAATTCTGGTAGAATCACAATCCACCGTTAATACACATATATATATTATATTTAATATATTATAAAAAGGAAAAATATATGTATAGAATAATCATTATATAAATATACTATTCCTTAGTATTATTAAGATCTATATTATATAATATATAAAAAATATATAATATAAATAAAATATTTAATATATAAATATAAAACAAGGTCAATCCAATTTTAAAAATGCAAGTTTAAGATCTGTTTTATAAAATAGGATTTAATTTTTTTTCTAAACTCAATATTTTATAACAACTTTAATAAAGTGTGTGAAATTCATAATAGTATTTAATATTTATTTTTTTAACAAAATATAAGAATGAAATTGCATGAATATGAAAATCAACATTACTAGATAAGTGTTATTGGCATGTTTAAAAAAAAATCGTATTATTTTTATTTTATGGGCCAAATTATATACATCATCTTCACTCTCTTCAAATGTTCTTTTTCTTTTTATGGATGGCCAGTGAGTTTTCTTATTTTTTAATTTCTGTCTTGATGGTTATTATCAACATATATTCTTCTAAATTCTAAAAGTCGTAAATGGAATATAATTTATCGTATACAATTAAGTTTATAAATTTTTGTTTAATATCACTTAATCAATTCATAACACTTCAAGTAAAATGGTCAATGTAAATGGAATCTTTTTAGGAAGGAATAAATAGTAAATACACCATATGTATTCGTTTTCTTTGGTAATTGTATTTATATTTTTATTTCTAATCGGAAAGTTGTTAAAACATCTGTCTTTAACTATGACGAGAAGAAGAAGAAAAAGAAGGAAAAAAAAAAAATAAAGCTCACTTGCATCACGTGCCAAAACATCTGGTAATTTTCCACAATTAAATATATATTGGAGGTCAAAAGCGCAATAATATTCTTCAAATATAAATTTCGTTTCCCAAAAGGAGGGACGGTCGAGCTAGGTAGAGAGAGACTAGAGGGAGAAAACGTGAGAAACTTCTTCGCTTGGAACTGCGAATATACAAACCGAGACCGCTCTCCTCTCTCGCTCCTCCATACATTCGAGCTTCTAACATTCGCCAACTCTTCACTGTAAGATCCTCTCGCTTTCCCTTCTCTCTTGTTCGCTTTCCTCTCTTCAACTTTTTCACTTCTTAAATGTTTATTTTTTTTCCTACTGTAATCAATTTGGTTCTGGCGGGAACGGAGGTTTTGCGCCGTACTCGTCGATTTTAAGACTAACCCTTTTATCCTTTCGTATTTTTTGTTAATGGGTTTCTGCGTATTGTTCCCTTCATTGCTTATTTCTTCAACTTTCAGTGCTGTGGGTTTGTTGTGGTGTTTGCATTTATTATTATCGACGTCTATATGTTCGGAGATCTCGAAAAGGCACATCCTAGGGTTTCTGTCCATTCTATCGCTATTGGATTCCTTTTTTTTTTTTTGGTCTAGTTGGGAGCATGCAATGCTAGGCGCTATGGAGAAAGAAACTTGATTTTTTATGTCGACTTTTGTGTATTGCAATTTCGTGAGACCAAATTGTCATCTTAGTAGTTTTTTTATGGCTGTGGAATGGACAGTTTGGGGATTCTATCTGCAAGTTTGCTGGGTTTTTAGCTAGGTACATTGCTAATAGATTGAACTGTTGTGATGATATTATTGATTTTGTCCTAAAGTTCTCTAAGTGTTTGTTTGACCGGGAGTAATATGTCAATTGCCCTTTTGGGGATTGTTTAGGGTTTGTATATCAGATTGGCACACTTAGCTGTAATGAATGAATCTGAGACTTGGATTCATTCATGATTTATAAGCTCTACCTGCTTGGTGAACTGGAAACAATTCTAGCAAATCAGAAGTCATAGATTTTGTGGATTTCATATGGTTCTGTTTAATTTCTATGCAGGGCACTTGTCTCTGTTTGACCGGAACTGAAGTTCTTTCTCAATGCCGCTCTTGAAGAGAAAACCTTTTGCCTTGGCTGAGCCACCAAAGGATTTAAAGCCTCATGAGCTTGTTTACCAAGTTCGATATACAAAAGAAATATTCCGAGATTATCAGTATCCTTTGTAGTCATCTATTATTATTGTTTTATTTTCAGATTTTGTCTTCTACTTGTCTCTTTTTCATTGTTGAGAAGCAACAAAGAGCAGACTGTATATGGCTGTAAAGTGGTTAAATTATTTTAGTAATTTCATTGGACTATTAGTAGGAAATTTCAGTGGCAAAATAACTCCAGCATTCCATTCTTGGTCTCAGCAATCAGATGATGTTGGTTGGCTATCCTTAATGTGAATTTAGTGATTATTTGAACCATATTAATCTATATCGCCAGAGGGTTTGGATGTGTAAAGTCACAGGAAAAACTACATTGACCTATGAAGAAGCTTTGGTATCAGAAAAACGTGCAACGGATAAAGTTCAACAATTTCCTAAAGAACTGATGGCACCTGCTTTGAGAATTATTCAGTACAGTAAGAACTTTGTAGATATGAGATCAAAGCATATTTGTACATAGAATGATATGTCTCTTTCACATTTTTGTTTACAGCTTATGATAGGTGGTATATCTTTTTCTTCTGTATGAGTAACTATTGCTGTGCACATTGATGAGTTTTATCAGAATGCACGTTGGTTAGTCTACTGTATATAAATGCTTTGTATGAAGTGGATTCTCATGAAGTACAACATGTGCATCTATACAATGTAACAGATTGATATAATCCCATATTGTTGACTTAAGGGTGTGTTGCCATTTACTTAAACTAAACTTGAGAATGTTGCTTGGAAATAGGAAAGATGCAAAAGACATTCCTGTTTAGAATAAAAATAGCCATATACAAATGTTACTGGGAGATATTTCTAGTGGTTGATTCAAATATGGTGGAACATACAATTAGTTGCCTTCTTATTAAATAACTTGTATTATTCTTCAATTCTGCACTGCTTTAATGACCTTTTGTTTTGGCAGGCCAGCTCCCTTTGAAGGATCTTGCTGATGTAATAGCTGAAAATTTGCAACAACGGTTGTTTGTGGGTGCTGAAGTATATGGGAAAAGGGATGATGGAGAACATCCATGCAAAATATTAAAGGTTATGCAGGAAGGAGTTGACAAGTTCTGTTATGAGGTGGCTTGGCTTGACAAAAGCAAGAATCTAGTTGAAAAGGCAGAAGTCAAAGCAGAAGATTTGGTACTGAAGAAGCCTATTTTTAGTAGAAACATGTTGAAGTCTTTTATTCGGGAATCAACATATCGGAATGCTCCTTGGGTAGTGCATGATGAACTGGCACGAACACATGGAATCTCAACTGATATCCCAGAGGACTTAAAGGGAAGAGCTTTCTTCAAGAATGGACTTCTAATTTGCAACAAGAAAAGGAAAAACGAGGTAGGCTTTCAGTTCATTCTTCCTGATAAATAAGATGTTGATAGAAGAATGAGAAATATTAATAGAACACTGGGTAATATTTTTCTTCTCAAATTTACCATGTCAGGAATTAAAGCAAGATTCAGAAAACTGTAAAAGGAAGAAGTTGGGTGGTGCAACAGTTGATGGTTCTACTATAGAGAGAGGTAGAGTTCTGAGGTTGATGCTAATTTACTTAATCCAAATTAGATTTGCCCCTTTATGCAGGCATTTAATTAGATTTTGCTTTGAGGCGTAATATGTGCTCAGTTTGGTTGGAGCTTTTCTAACCTTTTTGTCTCGCTCTATTTTCTCTCCATCTCCTTTTTTTTTTTTCTTTTGGTGGGGAGGGGCGTGTGTGGAGGGTGGAAGGATAAATTTGATACATTGTTAATTAGAAAGCATTCCTTCACAGGGTTTGGAAATTTTACATGTTTGGTGAAGTGTATTACATCATACTGTTGTGGTTATGTTGAATTTGCTTATGTCTCACATTTTTTTCCCAATAGGTCTTCATCCTATTGCTATCTCAATTTTGCAGAAAATGATGAATCCAAGGAACTGATCAAATATCCAATTGATGATCTATTGGTGAAGCCTAGTCCAGATGATCCTGTTTTCACTGATCGCCCTTGTCCATCGAGAGACTTCAATGTTCCAATATCTTGTGTAGGGGATCTCCTAATGGTTTGGGATTTTTGTACTTCATTTGTCAAGCTGTTACGCCTGTCACCCTACTCTCTAGAAGATTTTGAAAACGCGATTTGCCACAAGGATAGCTGTGTGGTTCTACTTGTGGAATCTCATGCAGCACTGTTTCAAGTGCTTATCAAAGATGATGGTGAATACTCTTCAGCTGTACAGAAAAAAAAGCGGAAGTCTAAGGTTAGCAAATCACTCGCAGATGTTTTCTTGTTTCCATTGAATCTTATCCTTTTAACCTGGTATTTACCACAACTTGCTTATTTATTGTTTTGTTGTGACAACGTTTTTTGGATTTTATTTTCAGATTACAAAGCTTAATTGGGCAGACTATTTATGTGATTTTCTTGAAATGATCAATGTTCCTGGATTACGGCATTATGAAGCTACTATTAGACGAGGACATTATGGCCTTGTGGATGCTCATGCTAAATTGGAAATCTTGAGGGAATTGGTCAATCGAGTTCTTGAAACTGCAATTGTCAGGAAAAAGCTGGATGAGTTTATTGAACAGCGTCAAGCACTTGGGGCCACTAGACGGGAAGAAGCAGTGGAAGACGCTAGGAAGAAAAGAGAAGAAAAGGAACGGTTGAAAGCTGAGTCTGAGAGCAATGGAAGTCTGAATGGGCATCTTGTAGAGAGTGTAGCAAATGTTTCAACAAACAATGATCACAGCAGACAAAATGGAGACATAGGAAAGGAACAAAATGGAAAGATAGAATCATCTGGGCAGGAAGAATCATTAGCTAGGTTAGTTTTTATCATATCTTGGTCTGAATTGCAATGCACTGCATTCTTTATTTGGTGGTTATTTTGGCGTAAATTTTTATCATACAATTATTACCAGTGTGATCAAGAATTCAAATTTGGCATCAAAAAAGGCACCTAAGAAGCAGGGTTCAGAGCTGAAAGTACCAGCAGAAAATGGACATGACTTATCCAGAAAGGAATTACTGAAATGCTTGAAGGGACATAAGGATGCATCAGAGAAGAATAGTAAAGAACAGAGGGTGCTACCTATAATCTTGGACCTTTTTCTTTTTTTTTCCCTGTTCTTTACTTTAATCTTTTATTAACACTGTTTTACACTCAGAAGGAATATTTTGAACGGGAGATGGAGAAAAGATTTATCCGTACAAATCCCCTTGGTAAAGACCGAAATTATAACAGGTATTGGTGGTTTCGCCGTGATGGGAGGATATTTGTTGAAAGTTCTGACTCCAAGGAGTGGGGATACTACAGCTGCAAGGAGGAGGTACTGAATGCAGATGGCCTGCTATATATGCATTTCCTTTATATCTATAAATTCTTAGTTTTTTTTCCCTATGACACACTTGAACAGCTTGATGCATTGATGGGATCACTGAATTGTAAGGGTGAGCGTGAAAGGGCACTGCAGAAACAACTGGAAAAATATTACAGTCGAATATGGTGAGTTAGACTTGTTATTCACGATGATTCTACAGTTTACGTATATAACTTTTTGCCCTCCTTGATTCCGTCAATGCTTAATTCATTGCTTCTTTTCTACATCAGCAGTAGTGTTAAGTTTGGACATTTTGTCCCATATTCACGTACACAATGCTTGATGGATGCTGTACATGGATAAAATGGAATAAAGAATATACCAGGAAAATTTTAATATTAGTGTACGGTAAAATTAAGGTGTTTTAATGTCACTCTATTAGTTACAAATCTGGATCCTTGCAAAGGAGAGTGTGTGACACAATGTGGGATCCACCACATTGTGTCTCATATGTCTCATAATTCACTCCCACTTCAGGGTAGCCATGTCTGTCAGATACTTTACCATCATAGAAATATCTTTTTCTTAACAGTTAACACAGTGAGAAAAATCCAGTTATCTAAGGCATTGGAGGATGACTTCGTAGAAATATCTTCTAATTACTGGAATATAATATGCAAGACATTGGAATGAAGAACTTAGTTGTTATCAGTTAACATTCCTGTTTCTAATTCAAATGCTGTTTTGCTAGTGATGGCGCAAACTTTCTATGCTCGTTAGTGTATGCATATAGTATTTTATGGACAATTTCCTTTGACCATTAGGTTTTCTTTTTCAATTTTATGATTACAGCTCGGAACTTGCAAAGAGATCAAAGGATCTGATGCATAAGATTGCAATGGATGAATCTGTGCTACGAAGGTCTACTCGTGTGCGGGCACCACCTAGGGAGAATCCTGCTAATGCTTTCCTGAGATATGTTAACAAGTTGAAAGAGTAGGTAATCCAAGGTCCTCCTGTATCTGCTGAGGTGAAAAATGGGAGATCTGAGTGACTTGAACTCGTATGCTTATTCAATTTGTTTTTTTTTTTTCTTTCTTCTTTCTCTTCGGATACATAGGGGTGTGGATGGCAAGGGGCGTGAGTTTGGTTCATAGCCTGGACAGTAACGGGTGTACCAGATCTGTTTGTGTCCATTCTTGGATCATGGACAAGCATGTATTTTATGCTTTGATCCTGAAATTTTGTACATCGACTTTTACCATTCTTTAGTAATAGCAGAAACTGGAATGGTACAAAATGTTATCCCCATTCACTGTTTAGTTCTGTCTCTTACATGCATTGTTACCCCTTTTGGGTTGTTGCAAGTATGTTTCAGTTTCAAGGGAGCAAGCTTTATTAGTTTGATTTTATTTGGATTGTGGTGACGGCAATTTATTCTAGGATTAGTTATATCTTGAGATTTATATCATCCCTAAGTTTTATTAATTGAAGCTGCTTCAGTTGTCTGTTTGAATTAATATTCTTTTTTAACATGATAAAAAATAAAAATAACATATGGTGGTGGATACTTATTTTTTTTGGTAATTTTATGATGCTAAATAATAATAATAATAATATGTTTTAAGAGTTTTTGTTAACTGCGTATGTGTTAATACAATGAGCAAAACCATGATTGTTCATCTTAGGAATTTGTAATCAAATTTATTATACAAAGTATGGTTTGAGTATTGTTTATCTTATTAATTATAATTTGGATCTGATTTTTGATTGATAATGTGTTATAGTACAAGCGAAGAACTGGCAAACACTTAAAACAACTTTACTTTGCCCAAAATTTCCACCTTGTCTATCAAGAATCCTTTATCTGTAGCGAGACTGGCGCTTGCTTTAGTCATTTAACCTTTCTCTAATATGTAAAAGTTTTCGCAGCCATCTCTTTACAGGTAATTGCTTTGCTTTAGTATAACCCTTGTATTGTTTTCCAGATTTACAAGACAAAATTTATTTTACTTTACAATATGGAAGAAGATTAAAACAAAAATGAATATATTTTATAATTTCATCCCATATAAATAAAATTAGCTTGTCCTTCATATAATGCACGGGTTTAATTAATCTTATTTGATAATAATTTATAATAAAAATTTAAATTTTAAATAATAAGTATTCAAATATATGTAAATTATCATCATATTTTACTAATTAGATGATTATATGATGGATATAATTATATTCATGTTGATTGTGAGATATTATAATTTTCTTTAATTTGATAGAAGTTATTATATTAATATTTTAAATTATTTAAATTTATTATTTAAATTTTTTCACCCTTTCAAAAATATTCAGGCAAATTCATTTATAAATTAATTTATTTAAAAACTTAAATAAACTACTTCATGTTAAAAAATTTAACTATTTAATTAATATGATGTCATGCATGTCTTCAAACTATTTTTTAAAATATATTTATATGTAAATATCATGATTAATATATTATTTTAAAAACTATATATTTTAAAAATATTTTTGTATAAAATTTCAGAAATATTTAAAATTGTGATAAGTACTAAAAAATGATGAAAATATAAAAATTTAAAAAATAAAATTTTTTAGATAGATTTTATTTATCAAATTCAAATTAAATATTATCAATTATGATAAGTATTCTATATTTATATAAATATAATTATTTATTTATATATAAATCATTTAATATGTATAAAATATTAAAATAAGTAAAATTACGGAATATATAATTTTTTTATTAATTTTTAACGGAATGTATAATAAATTTTATTAAGTGAAGGTAAATGTGATAACTATTATATCTTAGATCAGAAGATGACCGCAATCCTAATGTAATATTATAGTAGTTAATTCACACAGCATTCCAGGAAATAATCAAGATGTTTACAGTTTTCCTATTTAGATTTACTCAATAAATGAAAATTAAATTAGATCATTGATGATTGTCATTATATTTTTATTTAAACAAAGATAAAAGAAAAGTAAATATCTATCTCGTGCGTGTCGAGAGGGAAGGGACGAAAGCGTGAGAGGCTGGTGAATTTAAGGATTAGGATTCTCTGCTGCGCTGGCCGCGGTACTGCGCGGCAAAACGCAACGTTTTGCTGCCATCTTTCCCTATTTACTGTCTTTTTTTTCTTTTATTTTCTTTTTCTCTTCCATCTCTCTCTTTTTTTTATTTGTTTAATAAGTTAAATCAAAAAATTCATTTAATAATTTAACTATTATATATTATTACTATATAAAAATTAGTATTATTCATCAGTATATTTTATTATTCATTACAACAAAATAATATTAAAAAAAATTAATAATTTCCAATAAAAAAAATTGATACTTTTTCAATTAATTTGTTATATGATTATTAAAAAAAAATATAATGTTTAAACTATTTTATTATATATTATCAATTATTATGAAAATATATTTTTTTTATTTTTTAGTTACGACAACTATATACTTTAAAAATAATAATTATTATTATTTTTATTCATAATCTTAATAATTAAGTAATATTTTTTTAAGTATATATATTTATATTTATGTTAAGAACTTTTACTCAAAACATTTACTAAAAGAACTTTTAATAGGAAACTACAGTCGTCAAGTGTAATTCTCTCATTAAAAATTATTCTATTTAAATAAATTTCAATTAAATAAATATATTTTTCTTTTATATTTATTTA
>JANHAO010016013.1:0-14560 GCA_026873985.1 Saraca asoca | reverse complement strand
TTCGGGAAGTCATAAGCATGCATTTAATGGAGCCATCATTATTTTTGTACTTAGAACACCTAGCCTACACTGACAACTCTGCTTCAGGGAAAACCAAACAGCAAGAGAAACAAATGATACATCGCCACGTTGCCTATGACAGCAAAACGCAACGTGTGCGGTGAGCGGGAAAATACCATTTTTTGTATAGAGCAGTAGATGGGCAAATGGCCAATACGCAGTGTTTTAATTGGGCGGGAAGAAAGAACTGTGTATAGCTGACACGTATAAAAGCTACAGTGTAAGCAACCCTCTTTTAATAATATGATAGATTACAACAATTCACATGTATAATTGAAATAATTAAGTTCAAGTCATACTCAAGATAATGTTAAAAAATAAAGACCTGATTAAATAAAGAAAGTGAGAAAAAATAGATTATGAAGAAAAACGGGTACAATGAAAAAGGACTATGTGCTTGAAAATTTTGGTTTTATCTTGTGACTCAGGAAAATTTGTAGAATATTTAGAAAATATAAAATCCATTCAAAATCAACATTTCATTTAAATTAAAATTTTAGAAAGTTAACTATCGAGTTTTGAAATTAAAGAAGACAAGTTAACACTAGAGCATACTTGAGGGATATAGAATATTTTACCCAATTAATTCTGAAATTTTTAATGGCTTAAGGAGAGAAAAAAAAGCGCATAAGAAATAGTTTAATTAGATGAAAATAAATTAAGTGAAAACCAAATTTGATAGAGATTTCAAAACTAGTTTTTACTTAAAAATAATTCAGATCATCAAAATCCGATCAACAGGTAAAATTCAGTAAATCTTCAAGCTGCAAATTGTAAGCATGTAAGGAAGAAATTGAGAAGAAAGAAGAGCAAGGAACACCAAGACTTTTTAACGTAATTCGACTAAAGTTAATATGACTCCTATGTCCACGGTAGTTATATTTGCTTTTGTGTAGTTGTTTCTTTGTTTAGTTTAGCAGAGCAACAATACATATATTTCTTACTATTTTGGCAAAATTTCTACATATATTTTTCCTCCCCCCTTTACAGTAATTTTCCCCCTATTTATAAAGGTAGTAGGATTATAAATGTAATTTGATAAATTATAAATTTATCTCTTTCGTCCCATTAGGTAATAAATGTTAGACAATTCACTGTCTAATTTTAGAGGCTGATCTGTCGATTTTGGGGCCTAATCTATCGGTTAGAAGTATGTGCCTTTGGCTGATGACTAGACTTTGGCATTCCATACTTATGCTTGAGGTAGCTCGCTTGGCGACCTAAGCTTGCATCGAGCGATCTGTTGGCCATGCAAGTAGATCCCATTCTTGGGTTTAACTAAGCTAAGCCTTTTGGAAGATGGTTGGGGTGGCACGCTTCAACTAACGAGCTGGAGTTTATCCTTAATGAGTTGGGACTTCTACCTTGGCCTTGTCTAGTGTCTTAAGCTCATGGCTGGCGATCTAGTGCCTCTACTGAGTGACCTCAGTTTTTGGATGATTTGGGCCTTTTTTGGTTGGACTTGTCTCCTATTGGGCTTTTGCCATCCCATTTTATATTTCTCCAAAAATACCTACAACATTAGTCCCTCAACTTTCAGTTTGCTTTATGGATTGGGAGTTATAGTTTGCTGGCAAAGTCCTTGGTGTTGTCAACTTTTCAATTATAGTCTACTGTGTTGTCAAAGTCTTCACTTACAGTCTACAGTGTTGTCAAAGTCTCCACTTACAGTCTGCAGTGTTGTCAAAGTCTCCACTTACAGTTTACAGTATTGTCATTTCAGACTTCAATCTTATTACTTTATCTGCACCAGGCCGTGCCTCTAATGTGCATGTTTTATAGCCGTTGGCATGGCAGCCTTGCTTTTTCCTGAACTGTTTGATCAAGAACAGCTGGATAGCCTTTGGATTCATTAGTGAGGCCAGACTAGTCTATATAAGGTGTGAAAAACTTTCTTCCTTTTCCACAAGATGATTTGATGGATGCATTAGTTGAGCCCCCCATGTTTCCAATGGATTGGATCTCTGGTGGAGTGCTACGAGGTGTGTATGGCCTGCTGTGACAATCCCTCTCTAAGGATCTTAGGAATTTTTGTTATAGGAAGCTCCCATAGACAATTTTTATTTGAGGATCTTGGGAAGTTTTGTTACATTTCTCCGTAACCTCCTCATTGGTCATACTGAATAATGTAGCTCTTTCCCTTTTATTCTTTGGCCTCCTTGCATGGTGAGTTAACCATTCGATTTTCTCCAAGTACCTTAGGGGGCATTCAAGTTAGGGAAAAAGCTCTTAGCTTGAGAGGAGGATAAGGAAGAGTTAGGGCAATTCAGTTTGCTCGCTGATCTTCCAGCTTGTTGGAATTTAGCCCTTCCTCTTAGGATATGCTAGCTGTAGGCTTGCTTTGATTTATACCCTCAAATCTTCATGTAAATTCACCTTGTTAAAAAAGGTTTTGTAAAAAATGAACTTTTCATAATTCTTGTGTGCCATGTTGGATGTTTTATACATCATAGGAGATAATGTGTGGGCCACAAATTCCTGTAAATCACAGAAAAATAAAATATTAAATTGAATGACCGATCAGTTATATTAATGTTTCTTGGATGCCAATAAATTTAAGCACCAGAGTGCCTTAGTTGGTAATCATAAATTGCTACAAATCACAGTAAAACAAAATATTAAGTTGAATGACCGATTAGTTATATTAATGCTTCCTGGTTATGAATAAATTTGAGCACCAAAGTGTCTCAGTTGGTGACGAGTGTAAGCATCGGAGTGCCTAAGCTGGTAACAAGTTTGAGCACTGGAGTGCCTGAGTGCTTAAGTTAGATGAGATTGAGTGCACAGGTAGGTCGCATAGATGTGCCTTAACTAGCATGAGATTGGGTGCCCAGGCAGGTCGTCTGGATATGCTTCAACTAGCATGAGATTGAGTTCATAGATAGGTTGAACGAATGTGCCTCAACTAGTATGAGTGCCCAGGTAGGTCATACAGATGCGCCTTAGCTAGCACGGATTGAGTGCTTAAGTAGGTCGCACAGATGCATCTTAGCTAGCATGAGATTAGGTGTCCAGGTAGATCACATGAATGCACCTCAGTTAGCATAAGATTGGGTGACCAAGCAGGTCACGCGGATGTGCCTCAGCTAGCATGAGATTGAGTGCCTAGTTAGATCACATGGATGTGCCTTAGCTAGCACGAGATTGTTGCATGAAAGTTGTGCCTTTGTATGAGTTAGTCACGGTGCAAATCGAGAGCTGTAGTTTGTTGCTTACGATCTGTGGTCTTACTAGTTATTTGATGTACTTTTGCTCATTTTATTTGTGACTCCTAAGTTTCTGCCACTTACCTGTATGATTATTTCTGCCTTTGGTGAATGTTATTGCCAAAATGGTGTCAACTGATCACTAGTACCCATCGAATTGTCAGATTGTGGGTATTTGATTGGTCCCCAGATCCAACGGTGAGACTCTGTGCAATATAACTTGAGGAGAAACCTCTCCCCCCTTTCATTTGTCATTTGAAATCTGAAGCTTCCAAACTCCTCCTTCTCATTTTCTCTTTGTCAAGTTCGTCACTATTCGTCGTTGTTCACTGTCGTCAGTGCTATTCTAGCTTACCGGGCTTATAGTTCAGATTTTGATCATTGAAAAATAGCTTCATAGACACTTCAGACCTTCTCCTTCGATTAACACAGTGAGTTTTCTCTCTCCGATTTGTAGTTTCTGAGTGTCTTTATTTTTGTGATTTGTGCAAGGTTTACTTGCTTATGGTTAAAAAAAATCTAGGATGTCAGTGGAACCTACTTGCCTATTTGGTCGATCTGTTAGTAGACGTTAGAGTTTCTGATTGTTGTTTGAGTTTTTCATTAGTTTTTTGGGCTTTAGCAGCTTAATGGTCGAGCCCCCTATGTCTCTAGAGTATGGGTCTTGGTGATTTGAGGTGCGTATGACTTACTACATAAGGAGACCTTTGTTAGGGTAGATTTCTCAGCATTAGAGGTGGTCTACCTTTAGCGACCTAATTATTTTTCTTTCTTTTTGGTGTAGATGTTTCCACCTCACAGATGCTACGGTTACTAAATAGGAAGTGAAGATATTGACTCCTCCAAAGGGAGTGGGGAGCTATTCCGTGTCATAGGGGAAGCAACCTCTCGAAGTGGTGAGGTTATGGAGGAGTTTGCAGCTCGATCCGGAACTGATGGGTTTTTGGATCATTCACCTTTTACATATCACACCTCAAGCATCAAATTTAGCGAGCTTGAAGAGATAGCCCATACATATCATTTCCCAAAGGGTTGTCGCATCTTAGCACCCTCTTTTAATGATCATGCTGCTCTCCTTCCTCTGAAGTTTATTGTAATCAGTATCCAACATCTCAATGCTGGGTTTAGATTTCTGATCCACCCTTATATAATTGATTTATTGAATAAACTAAAACTTTCCCCTTTCCAACCAACTCCCAATTCATACTTTCAATTAACCTCCCTTGCACTTCTCTTTCTTAGGAATGGCTTTCCACCTCCTTCGGTTAGAGTCCTCTGTAATCTTTATACTATCTATACTACCAGATTACGAGACAAGATTTACTACCTCTCGGCTCATCCGTCTATTTATAAGAAAATTTTTCCTCAAAGGAATTGTCACGCCTTGATCCACGAAATGTAACAAATGTAGAAGGTCGCCGGTAGGAAATCTCTAACAAGCCTGACAATATATTGAATATTCATAATTTTCCTAAATGCACACTTAAATATTCACATGACAATTCTATCGAAATTTTGACAAAATTTTCCCTATTTTTCAAACATCCAGGCACAAGGCTTATATACACAAAAAAGGGCTACATGGCCAATATAACCTGTACAACACAAAACAAAAATAAAGTAGTGGCCTACGCTAAACAATCGTTATCCTACTGGGCATCCAGACAACATACATATATACAATGCATTCCTACCAACTACCATAAACTCCACCATTTGTATACTTGTATGCTCCACAGAAGTGAGCTACTCATTCAAGGAGCGGATCCTGTATCCATGTGAGGTGGAGGGATGGTGGGAGAATCCTGGGACTCTGAAAAATATGAAAAGAGAGGAGTGAGTTTCATAGAAACTCAATGAATAAATAATCTCATAATCACCCCAAAACCCTGTTGGAAAACCACGTTCGAAAGTATATATAATTATGGTTGTGAAAACATGCTTACCCATTTGAATGTCATAACCTTACAACAAATTTGGAAGTTTCATCCATTAAGATAGTTAAACAATTGTAATATAATATTTAACGAAATGAAATATACAACAATACATGATACTATAGAAAATATCCATTATAGCATGAACATAAGAAAATATTCAATAAAGCTTTTTAAAGTTTATCAATACTCGAATAACAAAATATTCAACTGAAATCCCAAAGAAAAATTCCTAGAGGTAACTGTTATATCATAAACATGTTTGTCCTTGTCCCACCTTATTTACTTCATCATATATTTAAGTATTTACCCTTATCCCACCTTATTTGCTCCATCATATTTCTTTTATTTACAAATGCACTTAAGGGTTATCAATGAATTTCTTAATAGTTCTACTATCTTAAGTCACATTTTAATAAGCTTATGAAGCATGAAATTCATTATTCAGGTAAGTAACATTTATCAAAACATAGATACATAATCCTACTACTGCATTTTTATATCTACTTATCACATAGAAAATAGGATTGCCAATTCCGATGACATAGCACAAGATGAAAATGCATCATTTAATCACAACAAACCATTTCATAAGCACTAACAACATGTAAATATACTTTCAAAATCACTTTGATATATATGTAAGGAAATTTCATTATTTGGAAGGATTAATAATATTCTATATAATAAAATTAATCTATATTTACTAATGGGATCTTGAAGTAAGGAGGATTGTTTACTCACCTTAGAAAATCTTTAGAATAATCTATTCACTCCTTACGATGCCAAATCTTTCAATAGAAATTTCTCTGAAGCAAATCTACAAGAAAAGTCTCAAGTTTCTTTATCTTTCAAAATAAGGGTTTCAAATAGGATTTCTTGGAAACTTGATATAGAGTCACTATAAAATAAATCTTTTATTCTATGATCACTCACCGGAGCCTGAAGTGCCGGTGGCCAGCTCGTCCTGAGCTAGGACGTCGTCGGTGAGCCAATAGAAGCTACTGGCCGACAGCTTGCCGAAGGAGGAAAAGAAGGCTACTGGGTTGAGCCGATCACTAAAGAAGAGAAGAGAAGTAAGATAGTGGCTGGACCTCGTCGGAGTTCATCGGACTAGAGACAAAGTGGTTTGGCCAGTGAACTAGCCATAAAAGCTGTAGGGAGGCTTCGACCAGCTTGAAGTAGTGCTTGCCCGCGGTGAAAGAGGCACCAAAGAATGTCGAAAAAAGGAGGAGGAAAATGGCGCGATGTTCGGCTGCCAGAGATAAAGTTTGGTAGATGGAAAACGGAAGGAGCTTCGGTTGGAGAGAGAGGAGCAACACGGAGGAAGTTTTAGGAGAGGAAGCCAGCCTATTGAGGAAATATATACTGAAATAGAAATGGGGCAAATTGTAATTTGATTCCATGACTTTTCACCGACTTTAAATAGGCCTTCCAGAAAAATAAGAAATTATAATCCGGCCTCAACGAAATTTTAAATGTTTTCACTTTGGTCCCTTAGTACTATTTTTTCTTTTTTAAGGTATTACAAATTCTCTCTCTATCAAAAGAATTTGTCCTCAAATTCTAGGAACATAATCATAAGGAGTGAAGGTTTATACCAACACATCACTCATATGGCTGGGGGTATCTATACATCATGAGGGACTCGAATTCCCAGGTTATTTCTTTTTTTCCCATGGTTCCCTCACTGAATCATGTATGACCTTAGCAAGATTCTTTTCCTCGTTGCTATTCTTTAAAGCAAGATTGTCATGCTCAAGCTTCTGATCTTTAGGTTCCTTATCAATGTTCATAAAATTTTCCCTTGCCCAGTGTAAATCATGACATCTGAATTGCCCTCTAAACATCAACATAGCCCCTGATGGAACAATATTAGTTGCCAAGATCTTTCCATTATATTTCATATAATCCATGTCACCCTAGGATCCTATGAAGACCAATTATGATAAGCTCTACCTTGTACTGAAATTCATCACAAACTTAAACTCCAAGGATAGGTCTCAAGATCTGCTTGCCTATATTAACATATCTTCCCTTGTCCTTAAGAATCTTTGTTGCTTGTAGACTAACCCTTTTTTACGGCTATTCACTCCATCTTTTAACTTTGCTTCTTTTTCCTACAAAAGCTTTCTACAAATAGCTTGAAATAGATAACGTATCTCTTTCACTTTATTCTGAGCCACATTTGACTCATTATCATGACTGCTAAAACTACCATGACCAATAGGAGGAACATTTACATTGAAATCTAGCGATGGTGTACGAATGTGCAAGGTTTTAAGAAGAAGGTAAGGGAGTAGAAGAAGGTTCTAGTCTTAAAGGAATTTTTACCCAATCTCCAAGGACATTCTAATTTAGACATCAAGCCAAGCACAACTATCCTATCTGATGTAATATCCATCATACTGGAATTTTCTTTCAACTCAAGCTGGCAACCATAGCCTATGCAAGATATGTGATAGTAGTCCAGCTCACACAGGGTAGCTATGTTTATGAAGTTGATTGAGGCTAGGGAAGTTTGATGGTCTAATAATCTAGGAACTGTAACAAAACAGTGGTTTGCAATTGATCTTAGGCAGCAACACTACTGGAGGTAGGGAAAGACTTGCAGAACTCTTTAGCACTTATTTACAGTCCCATGGGAAACTGTTGAACAGGTGACCAAAATAGGGTAACCAAGAAGCATAGTTTGGGGAGTACTATAGTAGACAGGACTGGTTAAAACAACTGGATGTAGCTCCTACGTAACTACCAAGGGAGAAAAGCCTATTCCAATAATAGAAGGTTAAGATTTTGGGCAACATTAAGTGCCTAAGTGAGTGTCCTTTAATAGGATCGATGACTGAACAGCGAGGCACTTGTGCTCTTCAACCAAAATCAACTGATCAGTGACCAATTTCATCTATCTGAACTGGGAGGACTGGCTAGAAAAGAAAACTAGCCGAAGAATTCGGTCTTGCCAAAAACAATGAGGTAGCCGAATGGAGTAGAGTAAGGCAATATGATTTGAGCATGGTAGATTTCCACTACCTTGCCCTGGCAAATCTATCCAACCTGAACATTATTTCCTACTTTGATGGGATCTGATAGAGAAAAATCAAAGTCCTCTCCGAGGTGCATGTTCTGCAAATTTGGCATTTGTGTAAAAACAAGTGAAAGTTCTCCAGTCAAATTATTGTTGTACAGGTCAAGTTCCTGAACTTTTTTTGAACTGGGCAAGCTTAAAGAGAAATGTGAGATTGAGAACATTGTTGGAAAAAGGTTAAGAAAGCAAAGGCCAGCAATGGCAGAGACCCTTGGCAAAATGGGTCCAAAGATTTAATTATCAGTAACCGAGAGATTATCGAAGAATGGAAGGTAAGCAATATCACCAGGGTATGTTAAAAAGGCTAAGCTCGGTGAGGTTCAAAGCTATCAGATGTTGACGAGAATCACATGTGACGCCAGACTAAGTGTAGTGGCTAGAAGAGGCATTACATAAGGAAGAATAGATTGTGGGTTATCAATAATGACTATTTTCAAGGATAAAAGCACACAATAACTGGTTCGTGTCTAAGATAATATTAAAGTCCATCATATCCAGCATAATCAAGTTGGCAAGTGAAATAGTTCCACATATGGCAATTCCGCAGGAGGAAACCATTTCACTAGCTATTAATGTCTAACCTGAGGGAGTAGATATCAACATCTGTGGTTTTAGAGGGATTCAGGGTCTAACAAGTCTTAGTCAAATAGGTGGATACAAAAGAATAAATTACAGCAGGATTAAACAATACATAAGCTAAAATAGAATTGACTATTAAGATTCCTGTGACCATAGCATTAGAGGCCTAGATGTCCTGCCTCATCAGAGTAAATCCTTGTGCAGCAGTCCTCTAACCGCCACTATGGCCTCTACTAACTGAATCTCTACTCCCACCTCTAACAGCGGATCTTGATATTGAGGGTTTGATGGATGGGGCACTGCTTAAGGTCCCTGTGGCCCTAATGCCACTAGATGAAGTAGATAAATAAGGGTAATCTCTCCCTATATGCCCCATCTAGCTGTATCTATAGCATGCTCTCAATACTTACTTGCAAATCCCTATATGATTCTTCCCACAAGATTGGCACAACCCTGGTGCCTCATATCTATCTAAAGTAGATGGACCAAAACTGGATCTCCTAGAAGAATGATGACTAAAAGCAAAGGTACCTGAAGGACCTTTGAAATGGGGTGTGCTCGAGGCTATGGATCTTTGTCTCTCTGTGTCCCCACTAGAACCTTAAGTTCTAGATTTCTTTCAAGAGCCTCCTTGAAATTCTCTACTTTGGCTTCTTTCTTTAAACCTTGCTTCTAAGTGAATGGCCTGACTGTAAGCTTGTTCATATATATTGTCTTCAGTGAATGATATAGAATTAAAGTATCTATCATTAAGATCACTAATAAATCTCTAAGCTTTTTCTTCTTTGTTAGAGACCATATTACTTGCAAACTATGAGAGATAAAGAAACTAGGTAGCATACTTCGAAATGGATAATTCTCCCTATTTTAAAATTTGGAATTCTTTCATTTTGACAAATCCCTGCCCTGGAGGAAGAATTGCTACAGGAAAGCTGTATGGAATGCCTCCTAAGTATTCGTTCCATCTACCGAGAAGCTGTGACTCACCCATCCTTGGTATCAGTTAACAACGGTATCATCTAGCTAGAATTCAACCAGATGTACACATACTTCATTTGGACATTTTAGAACTTGCATAGCCACTCAATTTGATTCAAGAATGCAAGGGGGTCCATCTTTGACCTAATACTTGAAAATCTGGAGGGTCTGAGCTTCTAAAATTCCTTTAAATAATTAGAGAGATTCACAGCAAGAGGTGGAGGGAGTGGAGACATCTGAGTTTCTGGCCCCTACCTTGATTTTGTGTTCCTTGTTGGGTCATTTTATTCATAAAATCCACCATTAGGTTCAAAAAATCTGCCAACCAAGCTAGAGACTCAAAAGAAAAGGGACCAGTTGAAGTCCCTGGTATGGAAGGAGCTCCAGATTATAATCGAGAGCTTTTTGCTTGTAATTCTCTTCGTGTAGATCTACCTTGACCTCTAGTCCTACCCTAGCCCTAAGGGAAAGTTTGAGAAGATGATGGTTGCTAGGATGCTTCTTTGGTTTGGCGTCCACTTAGGAATCACATTCTAGGAGGCATTTTCTTATATTGAAACAAGAAGATTGATTTTAGGTAAGAATCAATATACACACTATAAAATTGGGAAGTTAGGAAATGCAGAGATTATCAATATACATTCATGGTGAGAATATCAACATATCCTTATTTATGTATCATGCTCCCAGGCACACTAACATAAACTCAGTATGCCTATCCTGTAATGGTCGAGCCTCCTATGTCTCTGGAGTCTGGCTCTTGGTGATTCGAGGTGTGCATGACTTGCTACATAAAGAGACCTCTATTAAGGTGGATTTCTCAGCATTATGGGTGGTTTGCCTTTAGCAACCTAATCATTTTTCTTTCTTTTTTGTGTAGATGTCTCACCTCATAGATGCTGCAGTTACTAAATAGGAAGTAAAGATATTAACTCCTCCAAAAGGAGTGGGGAGCTGTTCTGTGTCATAGGGGATATGACCTCTCGAAGTGGGGAGGTCGCGGAGGAGTTTGCAGCTCGTTCCAGACTTGAGGGATTTTTGGATCGTTCACCTTTTGCACATCACCCCTCAAGCATCAAATTTAGAGAGCTTGAAGGGATAGCCCATACATATCATTTCCTAAGGGGTTGTCGCATCTTAACACCCTCTTCTAACGACCATGCTGCTCTCCTTCCTTCGAAGTTTATTGTGATCAATATCCAACATCTCAATGTCGGGTTTAGATTCCTTGTCCACCCTTATATAGTTGATTTATTCAATAAACTAAAACTTTTTCCTTTCCAACTAACTCCCAATTCATACTCTTAGTTAACCTCTCTCGTGTTTCTCTTCCTTAGGAATGGCCTTCCACCTCCTTCGGTTAGATTCCTCTGTAACCTTTATACTATCTAGAGTATCAGATTGAAAGATGGCATTTACTATCTCTCAGTCCATCTGTCTGTTTATAGGAAAGCTTTGCCTCAAGAGGATTGTCACGCCCCGATCCATGGAATATCACCGGTGTAGAAGGTCATTAGTAGGAAACCTCCTACAAGCCTGACAATATATTGAATATTCATAATTTTCGTAAATGCACACTTAAACATTCACATGACAATTCTATCGAAATTTTGATAGAATTTTCCCTAATTTTCAAATATCTAGGCACAAGGCTTATATACATAAAAAAGGGCTACATGCCAATATAACCTGTATAACACATAACAAAAATAAAGCAATGGCCTAAGCTAAATGATCCCTATCCTATCGGGCATCCAGACAACATACACATGTACAATGTATTCCTACCAACCATCATCAACTCCACTATTTGTATACCTGTCGGAGAGCTTTTTGAGCTAGAGAGAACCCCTCAGCATGATTTTCACAATGGCCGGCATGGATTTCTTTTAAGACGATGACATAGTCATGGCCATCAATGCATTTTAGAAGTTGAGTTGAGAATCCTCTTTTGTACGGCATATTATCATAGATGCAATATCTGGCTACCCGAGCTTGTAATCGTCGTGCCTTGAGCTTATTTTTTGGTGGTTTGTCATTTTGCAAGTAATCAATGATTAGGCCCATCCACGAGTCCTAGACCGTGGCAATTGCCATCATGGCATCCTTCTGTTCTATACTTGGGGATAAGAAGAATTCTACTGGGATTGCCTTTAAGAAGTCAGCATCCTTGGTCATGGCCAGGTGAGCTAAGGTGTCAATATGCACATTCTGAGCTCGGGATATCTGATTGACTTCAAAATGTTGAAATGAGCTCGGTAATTCTTGGACTTTCTGTAGGTATATGGTCATTTTTTATCCTCTAGTATGATATTCTCCCTATACATGGCAAACAACAAGCTGTGAATTGCTAAAAATCTTCAATCTTTCAACTTGTATTTCTTTTGCCAGTTATAGCCCAGCTAATAACGTTTCATATTCAGTCTCATTGCTTGTGGCTTGGAAACTAAATCTCAATGCATAGAGGATTTTATGTCTATCTGGACTGATGAGAGGCACTCCTGCCCTGACTTTTTGTTCGCTTGATGACCCATCAACATGCAGCTCCCAACATGGAGCTTTTGAGGTCTCTACTTCCTCTTGTATGGGCCTAGTGAATTCTACAATGAAATCTACTAGAGTTTGCCTTTTGGTTGCCGATTTGGGCTTGTATTTTATATCAAACTAGGCTAACTCTGCTGCTCACTTGAGCAAGCAACTTGAGGTATCTAGTTTTTACAGGACTTGTTTGAGCGAGAATTATGTGAGAACCTTTATGCTATGTGCTTAAATGTAGGGTCACAGCTTCTTTGATGCCATCATGAGGCTATAAGCAAGTTTCTCCATTGGTAAACACCTCGTTTTGGCATCTTGCAACCTTTTGCTAATATAGTAGATAGGGAACTGAGCTCCACCTTCTTCTCGCATTAGGGCTACACTGAGAGCATGCTAAGACACTCCTATGTAAATGATGAGCTTCTCTCTTTCCTTTGGTTTAGACAAGAGAGGAGCTCATCCTATGTAGTCCTTTAGCTGTTGAAAAGCAATCTCATACTATTCTATCCATTCAAAGCATTTTGCTTTCTTCAGCAAGTCGAAGAAAGGGATGCACTTGTCTGTGGCTTTGGAAATGAATCTGTTAAGGGTTGTGACCTGACCGTTTAAGCTTTGCATATCTTTAACCTCGGTCGGGGATCTCGTATCAATAAAGGCTTTGATCTTCTCTGGATTTGCTTCAATTCCCCTACTATTTACCATGAATTTGAGGAATTTTTCTGAAGCAACTCCGAACACATATTTATATGGATTCAACTTTATTCGATACCTCCTCAGGATTTGGAACATCTCCCATAGATCACAGACATGGTTGGCGACCTGCTTAGAATTTACCAACATGTTGTCCACATATACTTCCATCATTTTTCCAATCTGATCTTTGAACATCATATTCACCAGTTGTTGATAGGTTGCTCCCTCATTTTTCAGTCTGAAGGGCATCACTTTGTAATAATATAGCCCGTGATCAATGATAAATGAGGTGTGTTCCTCATCTTGTATGATAATGGGGATCTGGTTGTACCCTGAGTAAACATCCATGAAGCTGAGGAGTTGGTACCCTGCTGTTGCATCCACAAGTTGATTGATTCATGGCAAAAGGAAGTTATCCTTTAGACATGCCTTATTGAGGTTGGTGAAGTCAATACAAGTACTCCACTTCCCATTCTTTTTCTTGACCAACACAGGATTGGCTATCCAAATTGGGTAATGAGCTTCCAGGATAAATTTGCTAGCCAAAAGTTTATCAACGTATTCTTTTAAAGTTGCGTATCATTTAGCAATTATTGGCCTTCGCTTCTAGTGAACTAGCTTATAATGAGGATCAATGTTCAACTTATGTGTCATGACCTTCAGGTCAATTCCAGCTATGTCTTCATGATTCCAGGTGAAGACGCCAAGGTTCGCTTTAAGAAAATTAGTTAGCTCCACCTTCATGTTTGGGGATAAATTCCTTTCTAGCTTGAGGCATCTTTTGGTGTTTGCCTCACTGACTCGAATGTCCTAGAGTTCTTCTATTAGGTAGGTTGTTAATATCTACTTCACGAGGGTCCAGGTCGTGGCTGACCCCAATTGAACTCGTAGGTCGCAGTTCTTCTCCAAAAACCATATCAATCTTCTTTCCTCTTACCCCCATTTCAACTGCATCTTTATAACAATGTTGGGCCACTTATTATTCTCCCCTGTCACGACCCAATTTCGGGCCCGTGACCGGCGTAGAAGGCCACCCGTAGGAAACCTCCTACAAGCCTAACCATGCATATTTACCTATATTTATCCTTTCATTTTTGTTAAATTTTCGACAGAATTTCCCCTATAATTTAGACATCGAGGCTCAAGGCCTTATTACATCAGAACCTGATAAATAAATAAATATGTATACAGTGGCCCAAGCTAAATATTTACAACCTGTTGAGCGTCCAGAATTTAATTACAAACATAATACAATAAATATTATAATTACTTAATAATAGTTTCTACAATGTCTTTATAGACAAATAACATGGGCCATATACGCAACAGGAAAACAAATATATGGTGGCCCAATCTACATTCATTATACTAAATATCAGAACTACAACTTATACAATGTATGCTTATTGTCATCATTCAGTATTTAATTTATACTCTGGTTATTTTATTTCTTTGTATTCCAGAATATATTTCTTTTTCTTTAC
>JANHAO010016012.1:0-14561 GCA_026873985.1 Saraca asoca | reverse complement strand
TTATTATTTTTTCATATGAAAATAAGTACTTATAATATTAAATAACAGGGCATAACAAATAATAAGCTAGAAATCGAGCTTGACAAGCGTGTTGAAATAGAGAATGTGTGTCCGAACTTTTTAAAATTATGGACACGACCCCGGAATCGAGCTTGACACCCGTGTCGAAATAGGGAACGGGTGTCCAAACTTTTTGAAATTACGGACACGGTCCCGACATGTTTCGTGTCGGTATCGATGAGTGTCGGTGTTAGAAACGTTTCCGACACGCAGATATGATTGCTATATGAAGTGTCGGTGCATCGTAGGTGTCAATCATCGAACAAATGATATCAAGGTTTTGTTATGCATCTCCTCGAGGAATTTTGCAAACATTAATAAAAATTTAATATAAAAGTCATAAATTTTATAATTTTTTTATAAAACTTGTAAGTATATATAGATTCTGTATATAATAAATATACAAAAAATTATAATTCAATCATTCAAACAAATAAAAAATTAAACTTTTGAATTTCTATGAAAAGATTACAAGTCTTAATGAAATAGTTACAAGATTTTATATAAGGTTGTAACTTTTAATTAAAAAAATCGCAAGAATACATATTGAAACAATTTTTTTTTCAAAAGTGTATCAAAGTATAATCCATGATATTAAGTGTAAAGATTATTTATTCTCTTCCGAAAATAACTGTATATAATCCTAAAAATTATAAACTAAGACGAAGAATTTATTTTTTTTCTTTACTTTCCCTCCGTATGATTTCTATAGAGCGGCGCTTTGCAAACGTCAAGGAAAAAAACTATCCAAACGAAGGATGCAAATTAATCAACTAAATAACCCATTGGTGGCTCTCTTCAATCTTATCATCACTCAAATTTTCTTTTGGCACATGCAAGTTTAGAAATGAATAGCTTACTTTATTCTTCTTTTGCCACGTGGAACTTGAGAAATAAATAGATTATTTTATTTTAAAGACATGATATATCATAATTTTTTAATTTACAATAGTATTTATAAATTATACATAATCATTTAATATTATTGATAATATAATTTAAATTTAAAATATAAATAATTAAAGATAATCAACCTTATAAATTAAGGGATTATGCATTTCTACTTTTCATTTATTTGTCAGAGTGAGTATTTTTTTAGGCCTATTTGGTAATAAAAGAGTATACCTAAATAAGGCCGCTACTCTTATCTGTGAACTCTTTAATTCCTTATTTATTCAAGGGTGCATGCACTAAAAATAATTGATGAGTATAGAAAGGATATATTTTTCTCATTTTGTATTCGGTTGTCCTTCAATAAAATTATACATGCATGTTATGTGCAATTGGTTGATGAATTTAAATTGAATGAAATGGCCAAAAGCTCGATCTTATTATTATAACTAGTTAAATGTTTGAGCTAAGTACGGGATAAGAAAAAAGTGTAAAAAACAATAGTATTTAAAAGGAAAAAAAAAAAGGAAATGAACACTTACTTTATTATTGAAACTTCAATATAGAAAGATTACAATTTTACAAGAAGTGGATTGCTATAAAATTCATTCTTTCTCTGTGTGAAGTAATGATGCCTTGTACATGCATGATACAATGATCAGTAAAATTACAAATAGCATCTATATTTAGGTCTTGTCAATTTATGAAAAGTTAAAATTAAATTAAGAAAATAATAAAAGGACATGATAACATGTAAAATAGAAAAAGATTAATATTTAGTATAACTCAAGTATGCATGCAATTTGAAAAACAATGAGTCAAATACTTTAATAATAGATTTAGTTTGCATTGTAATAAATGTAATATATACTCAACATTTTGCTAAAAGCATCTAAAAGATTTGAAAATATTGGATTAAAATTTCATGATAGTTAAACCATAAATAGAGAATAAATTTAATGAAAGTGAAAGTAAAGAATCTTGTAAAACTATGTAATGATAGTCGATAGTTGACATATCAATTATTCTTGCAAGTTTATTAAAATTTTTAATTCTAATGTCAATTTTTGAAAGTAAAATCAAACATATATAAATAATTGTTTCAATCTAGAATTTTATAACAATTGAAATAGAATTTTTTTGATTATCATAGTAATTTAAATAGAAAGATGCTCATAATCATATTCTATTGCACAATGTGTTTCTTATGATAAATTTGGGAATACTTCCTTGTAAACAGCATTTTCGATCTGTTTAGTTGGCATGTCTTTACTATCAATTCTCAAGATTTTCAATCCATTCATCCTTTTATATATAACATTATATCTTTATATAATCAAATAAAATAATGATTCATACTAATATATGATTGGAAGTATATTTTTAATAAATTTATTTGCTTTTGTAGTGTATATGATATAGGAGCTAAGTTCTTATACTAATTTTGTTTTTGTTTTCTTATTGCATATGTACACATGTTATAATAATTTAGATATTAATTTTTTTTATTCTTTCATCTTTTTCAATATACTATATAAAAAAAGGTGAAATTCCTTTTTATTTACCATTTTTTATTCCTTCTTTCATAAATATTAATGTTTAAGTTAAATGATATAGGTATTACCGATTTTAGACATAGAACTATAACCTAAAAATTACATTATAATCAAATTATAAATTAATTAATTAAATCTACATTATTTTTATATGATTATAATGCATAGACAATGAGAAGTTAAAAGAAAGTTATTGAATCCAAGTTATATCATATAAGAAGTTAGTGGAAATTAAACGGTTCTATTACCATAAACATATATTGCACTTTTTTAAGAATATATCAGACTTGATAAACTAATAAGAAATCACATGGAAGAAAATACATTACACAAAGGAATCAATAAGACACTACAAATAAATCCAGTATTAAAATTGATAGCAAAAATAATAAATAAGTAAATAGTAACTATGAAGATAGTACAACTTAATAATAATAATAATAATAATAATAATAATAATAATAATAATAATAATAATAATAGTGCATCAAACAAAAAAAGATTAGAAACAAACCAAACCTTTAGAATGCCCTTATTGATTATTTCAAAAGCATTACCTGAAAACAAATGCCCTTAATATTTATTTTAAAATCATTAAGGAATATGTATAATACATTTCCATATTAATAAATCTAATTTTAAAAAATCCCACAAATGACTAAATTTGAATAATATACCTACTCAATATAAATGATTAATTCTATTGGAAAAAAAATAAAAAATAGGATGGCAATTGATATGCATACGGAGTAGATAAATATTAGTGGTATGTATAATTATTAAGAAGAAATCACTACATAAAATGGAGACATGGTCTTAGTTTGTATAAAAGGCATTGTCAACATAAATAAATAACTTCATTGAATAAAATATGAAATGTCTTATCAAGTAAGTTGTAAAGCATTCAAACAATTTTAATAGTAGTATAGTAATTAAATGAAAATTAAGCCAAAAAATGGGGTATAACTAAAAATATATAATATACGTAGACAACTATAAATAATTAAAGCCATTGAATAAACAACAACATTAGGATTGAAATTGATTTAATTCAATTGCATCAATTAACTAAATAATAATAGAATTATAGCAATTTATTGTCACTCAAAATATAAGGTTGTTTATACTTTCTTTAGATAGGATGCTATAAAGAGGATTAGAAAATAATATGTATAATATAGTAGGATAATTGATTATTCATATGAAATAAATTCACTGAAAATTGACATCTGAACTATATTAGAGCACAAAAACATAAGTTAAGAATTAAAACAAAATCTAAGACCATAAACTTGGTCTAGCTAAGACATGAAAGAAAAATGATAATAATATATAAATCCATCTTGAACATTATTATGACATATAAATCTAACTTAAATATTACTACATATTGCTTTAGCTTTGACCTCTTAATTTGATTTGTTGAAAATTAGCTAAAAACATCATCACCAACTAGAATCTTAGAAGTTGCTTCAACTAGACTCATGATATTTTGATTACTTCGAGTTAGATCATTCCCAACTACAATAGATGAATCATCCTGCAACACATCCAAACATTTAATTATCATATGTTTGTTAATTAATAAACTGAAATAGAATAAATTTTATGAGAAATTTTCTTATATTGTTCAAAGTAGTAAAAAATTCATTGCTTAACTTTGGAAAAGGGTTCGTGGGTTTAGGATTATAATCCTATTATCAAATAAAAAAAGTACCAATTACTCAAAAACATAATTATGAAATGATGCATTTAGTTAATTAGGATGAAAAAAAACCCATAACCCATAATAACATTATCCAACAATAATTCAAATCTAAATACTCCTTTTGTCCCACAAGGATAGTCCTATAGGTATTTTCACACAGATTAAGAAATGTTAGTTAATATGAGTAGAGTAATTAATCTTGTTACTTTTATACCCTATATAAATCTGTGAATGAATGTATTTCAATTTTAGAATGCCTTCCGAAGGTATGATCCATAAAACTACATATTTGCACATGAAGTTTATTTGACTTAAACCTTTTTTTTTTTTTTTTTGTTAAACTTGGTACCCATAAAAAATTCAATTTAGTGATGTGCCAAATTAAGGGTTTCATATTCAACAAAGCACCAAATTAAGAGTTTAATGTTCAATTGAGTGCCAAAAGAAATTTCAAACTTGGTAATTAAATATTAATAAAAAAAATTCAATTTGGCTAATGCATCAAAGATTTTTCCTTCACCCACCAACTTATTTTCAATCTTTCAAACAAAACTCTATAAATAAAGATACATCCCCTCACCTAACAATTAAAAAATGGATAATTCATCAAGAATTACTACTTCTATTGATTTGAATGAGTTACTTGAAAATGTCCCCTCACCCAACAATATCTATTTACCTTCATCACTAAATACTTTGATTGATATTTTATTAGTTTTCAAAAAATGTCCTATCACCCAATCATTCTCTAGGCAATACCATGATAGCAACAACAAAAATGCATCATGAAAAAAAAAGGAAAAATTTTGGTTCTGATAAAAAGAGAGCTATTTTTGAAATGCTACTCCAAGAAAGCAAAGATAGAAAGTTACCAAGAGAAGTCATTTTGAAAGTTGCCAACTTTTTTTCTATATCTCCTAAATTAGTTTCACGAATTTGGCATAAAACAAATGCTTGCCAACTATATTTTTCTTTACAACTTGTGGAAAGGGTTGGTCGTAAGAGAATTGAAGTTGATTTAAAGTGAGTGAAAGATATCCCTTTTCATCTTCAAACAAATATAAGATCCTTATCAATGGTTTTGTGCATGCCAAAATTAACTTTACATAGAAGAATCAAAGGACAATATGTTCAGCCACACTCAAATCCTATGAAGCCATATTTTTATTAAATGAGAATAAGAAAGTAAGGTTGGAGTTTTGCTTGTCAATGATTGACGAAGTTACGTTTGCATCTCAACTAAAGTTTGTTAGCATGCACAATCAAATTTACATTGATGAAAAGTGGTTTTATATGTCTAAGATGTCACAAAAGTATTATCTCAATCCAATTGAATTAGATCCCTTTACACATGCAAAAGTAAAAGATTTATTACAAAACTTATGTTTTTAGCTGCTATAGCTTATCCGTGGTTTAATGCTACTTCTAATGAAGAATTCAATGGGAAAATTGGAATATGGCCATTTATGTTTAAGGAACCAGCCAAGTGGAATAGTAAAAATTGTAGAGCAAGGACTTTGGAGACAAAACCAATTTTGTCAATTACTAAAGATGTTATTCGATCAAGTTTGATCAAAAAATTGTTGCTTGCAATAAAAAAAATGGCCATGTTCTAGTTCTAGGACCATCTTCATTTAACAAGATAATGCAAAACCACATTTAAATGTTAATGATATCGAGTTTGTAGAAGCTGGGAGAAAAGATGGATTTGACATTCGTTTATATTGTCAACTAGCGAATAGTCCCGATATGAATGTCTTGGATCTTGGTTTTTTTAGAGCTATTGATTTACTTCACAACAAGATGATCCAGCTATAATTGATGAATTTGTTTCAACTATGGAGAAAGCTTATGAAGTATTCCCAACTGAAGATTTAAACAATGTGTTTTTGACATTACAGCCATGCATGGTTGAGGTGATGAGAATTTTGTAGGGAATAACTACAAGAGTCCACATATGAGCAAACAAAAATTGATTTAAAATGGAAAGCTACTGAATTGCATTAAGTGCGACTCTCAAGTTCTGAATGAAGTAAAGGCAACTCTTTGTGAAAAATTATAATTTGATTGTTTAGATTAGTTTGTAGTATATTTTGTTTTTTAAGCTCTTCTAGTTATATGTTGGAAAAAAAATAATGGTCACACACTTGTTAACCCTGTTTTTGTCATTATTTGATTACTACTCCTACAATTATAATGAAAATTTGTAGATTTCATCTTATCTCCTACAAGTTTGAATTAGTCTACTTGGGCTTTCTTCTTGTTTTATTCTTTGGTTTGTTTGCATTTATAGGACTCTATCAATTGGTTTGCATAAATCCAAAGGAGTATGCGAAATGAGGAAAATATAGAGACATACTATTGGGCCCTTGAAAAAAAACCAACTTGAACTCATTGCAATCACAGAGATTCCTTTCCAAACATAACACATAATTTAAACTTCATCAGCATATATATACATATATATATATATATAAAGAAAATGAAACTTAACTATATAGCTAAGAATGTTTAACACTTACATCCAAAAATGAAAAAATATATCTAAACATGAACATAATAGCACCATTTCATTTTTTAAATAATTTGATATTCTTAAGCAATAGAAAGTTAGGTAGAAAATTTTCAAATAGGATCAAAACTAGTAGAACTTGGACAGAAAAATTCTTATCATCCAGAAACAACACACTCATATTCTTGAGCCAGAGAAATGTAACCATCTTCTTTTAATGGAGCATTTAAATCAAGCCATAGCCTCCCTGGTTTGTTCAAGTCATGATTTTTTCACTAATCATCTTAAGAGTATTTGAACTTTTGAGGGAATGTGGAAATTGTTCTAGTTTCTTACTAATGATTGAAAAGTGATGACGACGATGTTTAGAGTACATCTAATTAAATATTGGGGGAGTTGAAAGTGCATATCAATTCTTGCTATACAACTAGTTTTTCCTATTCCAAGAATTAATTAAATAAACTTTCAACTACATTAATAAATTATTTGACTATTTGTTGTGATAACCAAGTAAAATAAATGAGGGCAAAATAGGCATTTGACAAATAAACCATAATTTGAAAATAGAAACTAGACTATAATTTGAGATGAATAAAAATAGAAAGGAAGACTATCTTTGTGAGATAGAAGGTGTAATAAAGATTAAAGGAGTAAGGGTGAGCTATTAATGGAGATAAATTGGGAATGACTTACATAGGCAACTAAATGAGAAATCAATGTGATAAAAAGAAAAGAAATGTTTTAGCAAAAAATAAATAAATTTAGTTGAGGATGAATGAGAACTTCATTAAAGGATTCATCAAACCTTAATCAATGATATTCAAATAATTAATAAATTAAAACATAATGTACAAATAACAACACGAAGGAAGAGATTATAGTAAGAATTAAAAAAAATGATCAAAAGGAAATGATTCCTAACAAAAATATTTGACAAAAAAATTATTTTAGCAGGAAAAAAAAAATAAATGTAATCAACTCTTTGTCTTAAAAATGTACGAGGAAGATGAATAATAACTCATTAAGGGATTTATGAAACCCTAATCAATAAGATCAAGATAAACTAATTAGTTTAAAAAATTAACATAAATAAAAAACATGAAGGAAGAGATTACCAATAGAATTATGAATAATAATGGAAATGAAACAAATTCCCAACAAAATCATCGATTTGAATATGAAGAACCAACAATTAAATCTGATACCAAGTAGGATAACCAATGTTGCTGCCTCAAACACTGCTATCCTAGCATAAAGATAATATAGAAAGAGAAAAATTAGAAAAATAGAGAATGAAATATAAGATTGTATACTAATTTTGGATTTGGATAATCTTATAACATAGATATCAAAAGCACACAAATTTATCTGGAAAAGAAAGCTACAACACATAATCTCAACTAAAAAAAAGAAAAAGATTGAATAAAATTGAAAGAATTTCTTATAATAGTAGAAATTATCATTTTTAACTTCTTGAGCAACAACACAAAAAGTTAGATTAAAATGCTTGATCAGAACTAAAGAGCATTAAGTTAAAAAAAAATGAAACATCTACATTGTGTTTATGAATAAATAAAATTCCTCACCTAATGAAATTAAAGGAGATAAAGATCTTTCCAATAATTCAAATAACTTTAAAGTAACAATTTAAATTATACCTTCTTGAAAGTTGTTCTTGGAATCCTTTGTCTCCAAATTTAAATTTAATCTCCAAGCAATTTCACAAATAAGCGATATGATTAAGTCCTTTAGATTATCTTTGAGTAACTCCTTTAGATTTGATCTTTAATACTAATAGTAATCCACACTAACCAATTTGATCCAAAGCCTCCACCAATGCTCATGTAATAGGTAGAGTAAGAAAATCAATCATTTTGCTTAAGATGTGCTAATTTTCTAAGGAATCACAAATTCACTTGGTTAGAGTTAGTGTTTGAATGCAAAAAGGAGATGAGAAGTGAGATCACATAGAGAGAGTTAGGTGCACAACATATATGTTAGGGTTTGATTGGTGTGTTCTCACACACATGTGTTGTAAGGTTAGCATACCACTCATTTTAATAGAAGAGATTGAAGCACAAATAAGAGTAGGAAGTAAGCATAAGTGGGGCATAAGGTAGGACTTCCTCTTGTTTGTGTTGTCTACTCACCATATGAATGCCCTTTTAGCCCAAAAGAGTCTATGCTCCTTAGGTAGGTCATAATGAGTCTAAACTCATTAACCTTATGTTTCTTCGTTTGTGTCCAATAAGCCCAAGTACTTTTCTATGAGTCCAAACTCATAAACTCTCTTGTATAATCATTTTTAAATTACTTTAATTTATTAATTAAAATAATTTTTGAACTAAGGAAACATCCCTTCACTTTTGATTTTCTCCAAAGTTAATATAAATGTTCTAACAACATTCAAATATTAACATTGGAAATTTGTTACTATTTAATAATTGTAATTTCTATTAGAATTATTAAATCATTGATTAATTAATATTTCTGATCATATTAGAACACTTAATTTTATCATTTTAAATTTCTAAGATGTTCACTAATTCAACTTTTGAATTCAAAATATTTTGCATTCTAACTTTTCCTTTGACTTTGGATCAAAGAGATTCTATTGTGTGTGACCCATTAGGTTTCAATGTCTGTTAGCAATGAAATTATTTACAAGCTTCTATAAGCTCAATTGAATTAAAACTCTTTTTAATTCAAACACAATTTTCCTAAATTATTCACATAAATTTAAAAAACATGACTGATTTCTAGCAAAGCATCATAACAACTTAAATGCCAAGAATATATTTGTGGAAAGCAAAACCTTTCATGATAAGGTGTTAGTATGTAATTCAATCCTTTCATTTCTTTGATATTTAAATTGGACTTACGATATGGTTCACGTTCAAACTCTAATTTGAACGTCCAATTATAAGT
Organism: Saraca asoca; assembly: GCA_026873985.1. Lineage (NCBI taxonomy): Eukaryota > Viridiplantae > Streptophyta > Magnoliopsida > Fabales > Fabaceae > Saraca > Saraca asoca. The sequence continues at coordinate 4,906 of JANHAO010016012.1, read as the reverse complement.
GTATATTTGACTATGTGCTATCTCAAAATTGATTACACATAAAACTCCTTTTATGTATGAATCTGTAATACCTCAAAGAAAAAAAAAAGAAGGGTGACTGAGGGATCGAAGTGAAAATTCTAAATTTTTTGTTGGGACTATAACATTATTTCTTATTTTTTTTAGGAAGGTATATTTGAAGTCGATGGAAAGTCGTGGGGTCGAACTGCAATTTTTCCCCATTTGGCCTTATGTATATATTTTTCTAATCGGCTTCTCCTCCTTCGCAAATGCCAGAAACTTCCCGAAAGCCTTCCTCCTTCTGTTATTTCATTCTTCATCTTCTCTGATGAGTTTCTTCTTTATTCGGCACCATCACTGTCGAGGAAAATTTCTGACTAGCCAGCATCTGCTTTTTTTGGCATTCTTCTTCTCTCTGACGTCCTGCTGTCCAAGCTAAAGCTTAAGGCTACTGTAGCTGAATCTCCAGTGGCCGCTTCCTTCTTCAACCCGACGAGACTTCAGCCATCACCGGCCATCTTCTTCTTCCTTTCTTTGGTGTCTCATGGCAATAGTTTTTAGTAGTTCATTCCCTCTTATTTTAGTTCCATTCGGCCAACTAATTCTTTGGCATACTGGCGAAGCCATCGCCAGCAGCGAGCTGGCCATTGGCACTTTAGACTCCAATGAGTAATCCTATAATAAAAGATTTATTCTATAACAATCCTACAACTAGTTTGCAAGAAATTTCCCTTGAAACCCTCATTTTGAAAGCTAAAGAAACTTGAAACTTTTCTTGTAGATTGCCTTAGAAAAATTTCTATTAAAGGATTTAGCATCGTAAGGAGTGAATAGATTATCCTAATGAGTGTCTAAGGTAAGTAAACAATCTTCTTCACTTAATGATCCCATGTATACATATAAAATAATTTTATTGTATGGCATATTATAAATCCTTTTTAAATAATGGAATTCCCCTTTATATCAAAGTGATTTTGAAAGTATATTTACATGTTATATGTAAACATGAAATGGTTTGCCGTGATACGATTATGCATTTTCATTTTGCCAATTGTTATTGAAATTGGTTATTTTATTTTCTTTATAATAAATGAATATGAAAATGTTGTAACAGGTTCTTGTATACTTTGATAAATGTTGCTTACCTGAATAATGAATTTCGTGTTACATGATATATATATATATATAATGTTGATTTGAAATTCTGGATCCATTGGTAATTTCCTAGGAACCCTCAAGTGTACTTGTGAGTAGTATGTTTGCTGGAGGAAAAAGGTTAGGGAGATATGTATGGTGCAATAAGGTAGGACTAAGATATGTGCTATATTTGATATGATATTGTTAAACTGGTTGCTTATAGGAAATTACTCCTTGGATCCTAATGGTAAATGAATAAAATAGTTAATACAAATATCTTACTATTTTGAGATCATGGTTGTTTATTTCATTTTATCAAATATCATGTTTTCAATTACTTGATTTTCATATCGGATCATAGTTTTCATATGTATATTGAGATTATGACTGCAGAACGGGTAAGCATATCTTCACAACTACATTTTTATGTATATACACTTTCGAGCATAATTTTTAAATGGAATTTTTGGGTGATCATAGGATTGTTTACTCACTAAATTTTAATGAAGCTCACTCCTTCTTTTAATATTTTTCAGAGTTCAGGATCCTTTTACCATTCCTTTATCCTACAGTGATACGGGATCTGCTCTTGGTTTAAGCGGATCGTTCCTACGAAGATTAAAGGTATATGAATGGTGGAAACCAGTGATAGTTGGTAGGATTGTATATGCATGTCTTATGTATGATTGCTGGATGCCCAGTAGGATGTAAACTGTATAGTCAGGCCACTATACATTATTATAATATTATTCAGGTTATGGTGGGTGAGTAGCCCTTGTGTTGTTGTAAAGGCATTATGGCCAGGTGTCTGGAAAATAGAAAAAACTCTACTGAATTTTTATTAAAATTTAATATATAAATATTTCATCGTGGATTGATGAAATAATGAGTCATTGGTATATTATTTGTATTGTAAGGCTTGCAAGGGGTTTCCTGATAGTGACCTTCTACGCCGGTCACGTTCCGTGGATCGAGGCATAACAAAGTTAATACATAGACCTATAATTTTGATAATAACACAAATATTAAAAACATCTTTTGAACATCTTTCCTTATTACTAATAAGGATGAATTTTTTTTTGATTAATCACTATCTTCATGTATTTCATGATGCACCCAAAATTTTTCGTATATATTCTTTAAGAGTGCAAGCCTAGAATAAAATCAAAATATATGACTCTATACATAAGAGAAGTCTATTGACACATAATAACATTCCATATGGTTTCTTATGGAGAGTCAACTCAGTCATATATTTCATAACACATATCCTTATGTCTATCAAAATATTAACATATCTACTGTGTATGAGATCACTATAGTATTCTAAAAGGATGTGATATGACATATATTGGTTTACTTATGAATCATTGATATCATGTTTTCTCAGTTATTCAATAATTAGGGATATTTAAAAATATAACTATATATATAAATTATCTCATAATTATAATCTCAATTATAATTTATTTATATACAATTATATTCTAAGAACTTTATCTAATATAACATACATATATCAAAACATATATATATTAAAATTAAATTGATAAAAGGCTAAAATATTATGTTTATTAAATATGCTAAGATATATATAATATTCATATTATTATAACCAATTGTCTCTAGGGCATCTATACTAACATTTAACTCTCACTATCTAAAGATGGGGCAAAGAAAAGTTGAATTGAGAAGTAGAATTTTTTGGATAGTGCGATTAGTGAGCATTCTTATAGGACAAAAAATAAAGTCCATTAATCAATCAAATAAAAATATAAAACTATTTATGCTTCTTTTTAATTTTAATTTAATTATTAGTCACTTTACATGCTTTTTACAGAGAGCGATACTCACATGGTCCGTATTTGTAGTACTTGGAGAGTGTGTTAGAATTTTTCATATAGACTGTCATAGTTAAGAATATTTTATAAGACTTGAATTATACAAATATTAAATTAATTATTGTAAATTAGCTCAAATTAAAAGTGATAAAATTGTGAGACTTAATATGACACTTAAGCCAAAAGGGGTTACCAGTTATGTGAGTCTTGTAATCAAGTTATCTTGTGATGGGTCAACTTAACCAGTCACATTAATATATGAAAGGTAAGTCCCTACTCTCACCCTAAATTAGTTTCTGTAGTTTTTCCATCAGGATTCACAGATGACTTCCTCCATAAACTGTTAGGGAAAGAGAGGATTGAATTTACGATGATTTACACTTATTCAACTCATTAGATTTACAAGCTACACCAAGTAAGTAATCTTTTTATATTATAATTATTGTTGCATATGATATGATGAATTAAATCTGCATAATTGGTTTAATTTTGTGATGCAATTTCTTACAATTAGCATTAGAGTTAATTATTTCATTATGTTAGTTAGCTAAATTTTGTGCAGATTTATCAAATATTCTAAATATTAATTTTACTATCGAGTTCATTTAAAAGTCATGAAAATTTCCTTTAATGAATAAAAAAAACATGGCTCTGAATCCATGAATTGGGCACTGATGAAATTTTTGTTGTGAATCCACATATTTAAATTTAAAATATTGATTTGATGATTTTGGGTTCATTTGCCTTTTATGAAATTTTGTTTGTATACACAATTTTTTAAATCTATGGTACAAAGCTTTCAAATTTTAGAATTAAATGATTATGTGTTATATTTAATAGATAATTGATCTATAATTTTTACATGAATATTTTTTTGTTATTGATGTATTTCTCACGAATAAATTTTAAGATTTGTAGATATTTTAATGTGCTTTGAAACAAAACCATAAAATTGAATTTTCAAGATTTTTTTTTGAAAGGGATTTCATCAAATTTGACACAATTTATGTTTCTTCGTTCAAATGTATTTATGATTTTATCTCAAATCATCACATTGAATAAAAGCTTTTAGTATGTGTGAAATTTCTTGAATAAAAATTTGGTGAAAACATATGGTTTTAGTTTCAGATTTTTCTTGCTCAAAATCAAAGCAAATTTTTTTTTCTAGTTCTGTACAAATTAATCCATAACTTAGTGTTAGATCTATATTTGGATGAAAAGCTGTACAATAATTTGATGAAAAATAGTCTAAAATGGCCTAATATTAGACTAGGTCAAAGCTGGTTAGAACCGGGTCTAGAAAACCTAAATAGAAGAAGGCCAGGCAAGGAAAAAAGCTAGGCTCATGCCGTGCAATGGCCATGGGCACTGCTAGCATGTGTAAGCCACTTGCTACTTTGCTAACAGTCGTTGATGACAATTCAAGCACTGTTCGCCCCTAACTTTCGAGGTAGTAATTTTAGGTATTTTTTCAAAAATTTCTAGAAATAAAGATTATTGATTTATTTTTTGCCCTACTTATTTGAATATTAATTTAATATTATTTGCACCTAAAATTTTTATCATGTAATTCCTATGTGTTGAGCTATTGTGTGAAATATTTCTAGTATGATATGTTTGATGGACTGTTCGGCCGGTCAGGGGTAAAATGGTTCAGAATTTCAAAAAATTTTCTTGCACCCAACCGAACATCCAACCCCAGATCTGGATCGTAGAGAGCTTTAGACTACTAATTAGTAAAGGAAGCAAGCTCAACCAACCTTTGGAAGCAGCTCAAATCGTAGTGAAAAGAGGGGAAGTCGAACGGTCTCACCGTTTCCAGCTCACTTGAACCGGCCCAAATGAAGTCCACGCCGGAGAGGGATGACCGACCGGTGCTAGCCGGAGTTTTGGAAGCTGAACGGACCAAATCGCCGGCGAGGAGAACG
>JANHAO010016011.1:0-14592 GCA_026873985.1 Saraca asoca | reverse complement strand
TGATTAGGAAATTAATTGGATTAATTTCATATGCCTTCAAAGGGTTTGAAGGGCATTTTGGACTTTTACCAATATTTCGGGGGCCACTGGGTCACATGCATAACGGGGAACGATATGACTAAAGTTTGGACATATTTGATGTTTAGGGACCAAATCATAATTCAATGGAATTGCTTGGGCCGAAATTGAAGTTTATTGAAACTTTAGGGACTAAAGTGCAAATCAAAAAATTATTTTCCTAAGGCACTGAAACGATGCCATTTTGGCCAAGTGAGGTTGGCCAAAATGATGTCGTTTTGGCTTCTCCTTTTCTTGTCCAATTGGCCGAAATGTTCGGCTTGCTTCCTTCCTGGCTTCTTCGTGAGGAGGCCGGGCATGATGGAGAAGACAGAGGAGCTGAGAGAGAGAGCTTCCACCTCGACATGCGTTCGGTTCGCCAGACCGGAGGAGGAAGACCGGAAGTGTTCTGGTGAGCTCTCATCATCTTCCCTTGCTTTGGCTGAATATTTCGACAAGAAGAGAAGTGGTTCTCCAAGGTTCGACCATGTCCGAACGGCGAAGAGGGAAGGTGGCGCCAGCGGCATTCCAGTGAGATTCGACCATCCATCTTGGTCCTTTCAGCTTCTGGAGACTTGCTAGCATAAGTGGAGAAGCTGAGGAGGCTATCTGAGATCTTCTCCGGTGTGGATCTCCGGTAGAGAAAACACACTTGGATTGCTTAGTGACTGGAAGATTCAGATGTTTCCGCTGTGCATAGAGCTGGATTAAAGGTTAGTCTTACTTCTTTTTACTTTGTATTTGATGTATGTGATACATTGAAGCCTCAAACCAACGGATCTTGAGAGGTATGTTTCAGTCATGAGCTTCTTCTTCCTCTGAAAATTTTTGAAATTTTCTCCCTCTTGGCTGAAGTAAACCTAACATATTGGTCAACCAAGTTGCTTCAAAATGAAAAGGATAATCCTCCTTAAAGACAGGCCTTCCACCCACATTAATCATTATAGGATGATGGTTTAAGAAAACATGAGGCATAACTCTAACATAAGCTTAAAGAAAATGCATTCTTCAATCCACACTATATAAACATAATCATTATGGGATGATTGCACACTACATTTGACTGGCATTACTGAGGGTTATCTTGGTTTGATTAGTAGGGAGTCTCTTATTTGTCTAGACAACATATTTCGAGTTAATGAGATGACAATGGGGAGTGTAGTTTAAGGTTTTTCATGTTAACAGTTAATATAATTTAGCAACCAATCATTAATAAGAATCACGTATACATGTCCAACTATTATTTGTTAGTTTTATCTATTTTCAATAATGGAACAAAACCTTAATTTTTTTGTTAAAAGAAAGGGGCTAAAAGTCCAGAGAAAGAAACAAATTACAAGTAAATTATACAAAGGGTAGAGACCCCAATCACATCACCTAACAACAAAAAATTAATTCTAAAAGGAGGAGTATTGAAGATAATGGGACCTAACTATTGTGAGAGGCTAAACAAAGTGAGCCAATTTGCACACTAATTTTCTTCCTTATAGGTATGAATGATTATAACTTGCCAATCTTAAGAAAGCATTCTCTAACATTGACCAAGTAAAGACTGCAACTTTACATTGGAAACATAATCATCAACAAGAGCTTTGACTAAAGCTTTATAATCTATTTCCAAAATAATTATTTTGTAACCTATATCCCAAATTAACTTGAGAGCTTCCAAAGCACCCTATATTTTAGCAATAAAAGCATGACAACTTTCTAAATTCTTAACAAAACTACCTAGCCAAGCTCTACTTGTATTTCAAACATTCCTAAATTCCAGCATCCATCGTCATTCACAAATTGAGACATTTTATAATCATTTATGTAAGAATAAAAGGATCCAGACACATGATTTTTTAAATAGATATCCTTAGGCCAGACATCATTTCAGAAATTCATAGATATGCCATCCTCAATACTTTAAGATAAACCATTCTAGATATAGTGCCATACATGACATAAAATTTTTCATAAAACAGAATCAAAGTTTCTTACCTTAATATTTTTGGTCCAATCTTCCCTTCTTGCATATTTGCTTTCCAAAACTTAAGCCTAGAGATCATATTAACCAACATAAAGCTTTTAGACAATTTTCATCAAATAAACAACATTCATGTCATGTAAGTCTTTAATGCCTAGACTTCCAAAATGCTTTGGTTGACACATTTTGTCCTAAGAAATCATATGAAATTTCCTCTCAGTAATATCATGGTCCCAAATAAAAGAGTGTTGATAATGCTTAATATCGTTAATAGTACCTACAAGGATTGAAAAACTTGCATAGTGTAGATAGGTAGAGCACCAATAACAGATTTTGTCAATACCATTCTAATGACCATTGAAAGATATTTAGATTTTTAGCTAGCTAGCTTGTTTTGAACCTTCTTCACAATGTGGCTCAAGGTATTTTTATTAACCCATTTATAGATTAAAACAATCCTCAAATACATACAAAGATCTGTTATAGGGGAGAAACCACATTAACGGACAATTTTGTCATGCACATTAGCTTTCACATTTCTAGAGAAAAATATTAGTTTCAACTTAATTCATTTTTTGACCTGAGGCTATATAAACAGATTGCAAACATTAAAAGACCATCTTAATCTTATTTTTAGAAGTTCCTCTAAATAAAAGAAGTCATCAGTAAACATAAGATATGAAATAATAGGACCAAATCTACCAGGTCTAATAGGACCCACTTTTTGTTGTCAATAGCATCACAAATCATGTGAGATAATTTATTCATACAAAGAATAAAAATATAAGGGGATAATAGGTCACCTTGTCTCATTGCCTAAGAAGGTAAAATCTCACGAGTTCAATTTCTATTCCATAAAACATTAAAGGATGAAGATGAAATGCATTTTATAATGAGTTGAAGAAGAAAATCAAATAATTCAATTTCATGAAGAACTTCTTGAATAAAATCCTAGTTTAAATGATCATAGGATTTTTTCCAAATTAACCTTGATAGCAAAGAAACCTTTTCTACTTTTCATTTTCCCTGCTGAATTTATCATCTCCTGTATAATTATAATATTGTCCAAAATGCACCATCTTAGAACAAAACTAGCCTAAAAAGATGAAATTAGCTTAGGCAACATGGGTTTAAATCTATTGACAATGACTTTAGTCACACACATATAAAACATTACACAAAGAGATGCGGTAAAATTGATTAACATATTTAGGCTTTTCAACCTTAGGAAAAAGAAAAATCAGAGTCTTATTAACATTTTAGATATCATGGCCTCTGAAGATTTCCTTAACAAGATTGTAAACTTTATCTCTCCCTACTTCTTGATTCTTTTTGTAAAAACTAGTAAGATAACCATCATCTCTTAGGGCTTTAATACCGCCTATAGAAAAAATAACCCTGCAAATTTTAATACTAATAATTGGAAAAACTAATTTTTCCTTCTAAGTAGTACTAAGGACAAGCAAGCCCATGCTTGTTACAAGAGAATTCTTGAATTCTTCCTTGAACAAAATAGATTCTTAAAAAAATCCTCTACTAAATGAATCAACTTTTCTTTATTATCCATATACTTTCCATTAGAATTTCTTAGCATGTTAACTCGATTTTGGCTTCTTCTTATTACTATTTTAGCACGATAATAATGAGTGTTTCTATCTCCCTAATCAACCTATACTACTTAAGATTTCTTATGCCATAACACTTCCTCCTATAAAAGAGTTTTAGACAAATTATTTTGAAGTTAACTTTCTAGCCGATGAAGAAAAGGATTAGTTTTCCAATCTTGGACATGTTGAATGCTAGCAATATAAGCTAAAAGATCTTTTTTCTTTTTATTTATATGCTAAAACACATTTTTATTCCAATCTAACAAAGTTTGAGTAAGATTTTTAAGACACCGAATTACATCTCTGTCTCCATGTCATTCAGAAAAGAGAAAGTCATTGAAAGAGTCATGAGTCAACCAAGTCACTTCAAAATGAAAAGGATTATCCTCCTTGAAGACAAGCCTTCCACCCATATTAATCATTATGGGATAATGGTATGAGAAAACATGAGGCATAACTTTAACATAAGCTTTAAGAAAATGCATTCTCCAATCTACAACTGTATAAAGCACGATCCAAATTTTCAAACAAACAACTATTACTTGGATTTAAAATATTTGTCCCAGTAAATTTACCACCTTGAATCTTTACCTCAAGCAAATTACAATTATTAGTTCTTCCATTAAAAATATGAGAGCAATTCCAACCACTTTTTCTTTCCATAGGATCCCTGTATATCATTAAAGTCACTTACAATAAGCTATCCTCTCCAAATGTGGTAGCTTAAATCATATAAATCTTGCCATAAAATAGATTTCCATTGGAACCACATCATTAAGTGGGTTTGGGTCCATGCATTCAACAATTTCCTAGTCCTGATTAGCCAAGGGAATTGCTACAAAATTTAAGCATGAGTCGATGATCCTATGGTGGTGGAGACATGGCACACTTGAAGCAAGATGAAGGCATATTGTGCACTTTATTGGCACCAGTAGACAATAGTAGTGGAACATAGTCTTGTGGCTACACACCAAACCTATTCGAGTGAAGCATCTAGATTGCAACTTACTAGGTTGGTTTAAGTACAGGGTGGGAAGCAAGTTGGCCCACATCAACTTGTTTCTAACATGCAGGCTAGACATTTTTTAGGCTTGTCTTGGTAGTCTTGGTTTGCTTCAGGTTGACAAAGGTTAACCTATCAAAATTAGCTTTTTTCACATTATGGCCATTATCACTCATTATTATCTCATAATTATTTTCATTATGGAAAATTTCATAATGAAACTTATCTCCTTCATCAAAAGAAAAATCTTCCAAATTTTACTGCATATTTAAAAACTTAAATAATGAGCTATTATTACCATTTTTAATAGCTCCCCTTTAATGTCTTTGATTTCATGCCATATGTTTGCTTAATTTTGTGAGGCTAGTGCATCTTTTGTGTAATCATCCAATTCCTACAATGCAATTTGATCTCCACTTTTAATGGCTGCAATACCCTTATCCCCACCATGAGCATCCTTCCTTACACTATGGATGTATCCCTCCTCACCCATTACTGGATAGCTAACAAGCTTTTGGGACAACCTTCCACATAGTGACCATACTTTCCACACTTGAAACAAATCATACGCATGCTCTCATATTCAATATAATAAGTTTTACCTTTAATTATATACTTAGAAAGTAAGTATTTTGTTATATCAACTTGCTTAATTGTGGTAGCATCCACTTTCAGAGTATTACCCACCATATTTCTGAGATAAGTTAAATTTTTTTTATCATACAACCTTATTGATAGGCTTAGCAAACAAATCCAAATTGTAGTTTTTTCATCTAAAAAATTTCTAGATCAAAATTAACATCCCACTTACAAATAGTCAAATAATGATCAACAAAAGTTAAGGGCCTCTAGTAAAAGCAAATTCGTAATCCAAAAAAGCAGAAAATTTCACTATGTAGCAATCATTTGTAAGATTAATGATATCTAAAATACCATCCTTAGCCCAAAGCTAGTATAATTTTAGTTCTAAAGCTTTGAAGCCAATCCTTCATCTTGGTAACTTAATGATTAAGGTTTTCCTCCTTAGCTTGCACAATTTGGCTTCCTCTTTTTGAGAAATGATGAAAGCTAAGTAAGGTCGTTCCCCATCCATTTTTTCAATAATATCAAAGGCAATAAAATCTTTTTCATCTTCCAACTTATTCAATTCATCTTTTCCATTCATGTTCATTTCATGATCTCCTATATTATTCTCTTTCAAGTTCTCTCCACCAACAAGATACTCTTTATATGATTTAAGTCTATCTTGTTGGAATTATTTCTATTATGAACTTCCTAATTCATAAATTTGTTCCATTAATATCTAAGTTAATAAGGGCAATTAATTTATATGACATTATGTAATAAGCCCAATGGTACCATAGCCTAATGTTTTTGGTATTAGACTGGGTCATTTTAATGGGTGGTATCCAAGCTCATTAGGTCACCTTTATATATTGTATAGGTCTAAGGTCCTATGACTTCAAGTTAGACACTTTCTCCCATTAGAGAGCAGTTATAGAGAATTTCCTAATAAAGGATTGGAGTCATCAAGAGCTAGGATTATATCAAAGCCAGAGAATCAACAACATTGTGTAGGATGACCAAGTAATTCTAAACTAATTTAATTTTTTATATTTTACTATATTTAATTACATGATTAATTGGTCCAGTTAGTGTTCAATGCAATTTATCAATTATATGAACTGAATATTTTAAATGCCAAAATTGCTATGAATTACAAATTATATCATAGCTTCATTTAATTTTAATTTATAATTTTATGAATTTAATTTATGTTGTTTATGAGAATTCAACCATACAATTTTCTTAATGTTTCTGTTTGTATGATTGAATATGTTTTAGTTTTTTGCATTATGCTTTCAGGACTATAGCTTCAATCTTTATATATATATATATATATATATATATATATATTAGATGAGTAATATGCTACTGTTGGTTAGAGACTTGAGTCTAAAATCTTATAGATTGAATAACAAAGGACTACACCTTTTGATCTCAAAAGATGATATAAGTTCTAAATTATTTAGGTATGATTAAGTTATATCTATAATATTTTACCCAATTTTATTCTAGGATAATTGCACCATTGTGTTCCACTCTTTGAGCACATTTTTTGAGAATTTTTTTAGATTTTTTTGAAAATAAAAATATTTTATTTATTTATTGTCAAATTTATTTGAATGGCTATATAACATTATTTTGGCCTAAACTTTTTTCTATATGTTTGGCACAATTTGGGATACTTCTTGTAAATTTTTCAGGTTTTTTTAGAAATGAAATAATTTTTTTATTGAATTATTACCCTAATTTTGGATGGTAAAATGAAATTATTTTTCCCTAAAAATTTTCTTGTGTGTTTTCTACATGTTGGGTGATTTTTTTGTAATTTTCCAAAACTTTTTGGAAATAAAATTATTTTATTGAATTATTTCCTAATTTATTTAAGTTATCATGTGCTATTAAATAAGCCTGCAAATTTTACTGTATAATTTTCACAAATTTAGTCATTAAATGTAAGTTTTATAGAATTGTTTACTATCATTTAAATGGTGATTGAATTTTTTATAATAGTATTAGTTATAAATATGGAAAATATTTTAACTTGTATTATGTCATTAAATTTTATGTAATTATGTATTCGCTTCTTGCAGGACTAGTTACATAAAAGATTAAGTTATAATTATTTTGCATGGTTTAAGGAAAATGTTGTATTAGTAATATTACATGCCCTTCGATATGGTATATTAATGCAGTTTGTTGACAGTAACGTGAGTGCATGATTAAATGTTATATTTTTAGGATATTAAATTTCCTTTTGAATTAGATTTTGAGAATAGAATATTTAATTATTGTATTATATTATAAGGTCTTAAACGCCCTTCAGCATTGGATTTTATAATGTAATGCTATGAAGAATTACATAGTGCTATTTTTGAGGAAATATAAGTATGATTAAAGAATTTACATGCATTAATGTTTTTCCTCAATTGTTTTTCTATGCAATTAAGTTTATAAAGATGCTGGATAAGACCAGTTATGAGGATTAGGTAGAATTCAAGAATTCACATATGACAATCACCAATATGCTCCTAGAGTTTAGAAGAGAATAAATTGGCAATGATTTTATCACTGGATAGAGGACTTTTCATAAAATTTGAACCTTACATAATGAGCCTATAATTGATTTGGCTAGAGAGTATTAGTGTGAACTATAACACACATAAAAGTGGAAAAGGCTAAAGGACATCCAAATTATAGTGAACTTGGAAATACTGAATTTGGGTTGACTTTAACTTTGATAATTGACTCTTATCAATATAACAATTTCATTATATGGATCAAGTACTATACATGAGAATAAGCCTTAGAGTTTATTCAGGATAAATAAATGTTTTGTGCTTAAGGAGTCCCTTTTATAAGGATTTACAGATCCTACAGGGCATAAAGGCACATGAAACAGGTGGAAAATAAGTGCAAAACACAAAACATAAGGTGATGTGATTGGGCTTTTTGCAGTGACATCAGTTTAGATTTTGAGTGAAACCCATAAAAGTGTCAAAATCGATATGGTGAGTGCTGTGGTAGGTTTTATAAAACTGAAAGGAATCTTAGTTTGTTAGCTAGGTATTGTCAAGAATGTGAATCTAGAAAATGTGTTCTACCTAAGATACCTAGACAATATGAATAGGAACCACACTATGATAGATGTTGTGAAATGCATAATTAAAGCACTCGACTCTATTGTACCTTTTATAGGTAATGCACTTAAAATTGCTATGATGCGTAAATTATTGCTCCTAAATTGAACTCTTGTCGGGCTGTGTAGGAAACTTTAAGTGAGTTGCTATTCCATTTATGGGCTGGTCTAAGAGACATGTTTTGCATTTGAGGTTGCAAAGTTGATGTAAAATTGGGTAATCTATTTATAAAGAAATCTAGATCTAAAAACTGTTGCCATTATTATTATACAACCACTTTAGTGGAATTAAGTCAGATTTTTCCAATTTCAAAGATTGACTGGATAGTGGGAGCAAAGAAACATGTTATGCCTTTACAAAAAGAAACAAATTGTGATTCCATCAGTACACTGATTAGTTAGAACGTGTAAAGTTAATTTATTAAGCCTAACTAATAATAGAAGTGGGAGTTAGTAGTTGCAATTATGTAATAGTGGGTGCTAGACATATGAAATGGACGGAATGATCTGGCCCAATTCGTATTTGCATAGACTAGTTTGCGTCTATCGGTTCATGGACTTGACCCGTGAACCAAGGTCCATTTTTGAGGTCTAGTGGGAGTCGAGTCTAGAAAGTGTTAAAAGTACTTGTGAAAAATCCTAGAAGGCTTATAGGCCAATAATTTCACATGATTAATGTGTTTATAGGAGCATTCGAGCAAAACAACATTGGAAAAAAAAAACTACACATCAAAGGATATGGTGAGGTGCAAGTTAAGGCACACCTCTTTGCCTAACTTTTTATAAAGCAATGCTCTTAAAAATATTTTATATGTCCAAAATCAAGCCCTAGCAAGTTTATGCCTAAGATTTCGTTAAGTTATTGTTTGGCAAAAAATCTAGGCTAAGACATTTCCTTATTGCAAAGCTAAAGTGAAGCTATATAATCAATTTAGCAAATAAACTTGATCTCGTGACGATTGGTAGTTACTTCCTTGATATTGTAGCTACTATCTACGGTGTCATATTTTATTATTTGATCCACACCACTAGAGTTATTGATTCAATTCATGCTATCTTCTTTGTGGATTGGTCAAACAATGGGAGCAAATGATCACGTAACGTTGCTATTGAAGAAAAAAAAAACAAATTTCTATCTCACTAGCACCCTCATTGGTTGAAGTATATGAGATTGATCTAGAAGTTGATTGAGTTCAACCAATGGTGGAAGTTAAGCAGCTTCCAATGCAGAAATCCCTATGTAAAGATCTTAAGGGCTCGCAGGCAACAATTATAGATATTTATTACTTGCAAAAGCATAAGTTTGATATCAATCAAAACATTGATCCCACAAACTTTATTAGAAGCCTTTTTTGTCTGAATTGTGTAGAGTGAATGAATATTATGAAAGACGAACTGACTTCAGTGCACGGGAATGGTGGATGGGAACTTATGGAGCTTCCTATTGGATGCAAGCTTGTTAGATGTAAATGGTTTTTCAAAATCAAAAGGAATACCAGAGGGAACATGAAAGGCATAAGGTAGATAGTTAGCTAAATTTTTATGCTACATCAGATACATGTAAAGTGGTGATTTGTTAGAAATTCATACAAATAAATTATCCATGTTCTAAGAGAAGAGTGGTGAACACCTTGTGTGCATAAATTTATGAAATCCATATACATAATTTAAGGCAAATATTTGGATAGTAATATCTTAAGTTTAGTGAGATGGTAACATCTTTTGGGTTCAAGGAGAATGAGACAAACCAGCATATATATATGAGATTGATTATGAGTAGTTTAGTAATATCAATTCTGCATATAGATATCATTCTCCTTGCATGCAATGATATGAACATGTTGACTAAGACAATGCAAAAGGTTGTTACAGTATTTTAAGGTGATGGATCTAGGAAATGCATAGATTGTGTTTATGGTATTAAATCTCATTGTGATGAATCACAGAATGTTTTAGATTTGTTTTAGAGATGGTATCTTAAAAGGATATAACTTGTCCAATTTCAAAGTTTATCACCCCATTCAAAAGATGAGTTTACAAAGTCCCAATGTCCTCAAAATGATGAAGGAAGTGATAGTTGTAAAATGTTGCATAAGCATCAGTCGTAGGTAGCTAAATGTGTACTCAAGTATATACACATTCTAATAGTGCATATGCTATTGGTATATTGGGGAAATACCTGAGCAATCCTGGTCAGTGATATTAGACTACTACAAAAGGGGTAAGTGGTACCCGTAGGGTACAAATAGATTGTGTGCTAACTTGTCAGAGATCGGGAGATCTCATGATTTTAGGCTATTTAGACTTTGAATGTGTTGGTTATCTAGTTGATACTTCTTTATAATGTTATAAGGAGTTGTTGCATGGCAAGCAATGAGCAGTCAATAATAACAACCTTTGGAGGTAGAATGTGTTGTATATTGTTAAGCTACTTGTAAGGTTGCTAGGTTAAGGATTTGTAATTGGAGAAAGCACTTCTAGAATCTTAACCACGTGTTGCAACAATACTGTTGAAATGATCTTCTCTCAAAATAATAGTTATACTCCCCACACAAAAGCTTTGATGTCAAACATCAGTGTATTGGAGAGAAGGTATACAAGTATTGTATATATTGCCATGAATTGTATGCTTGTAGATCCATTAACCAAAGGCTTAGGTATGAAATTGTTCACTAACAGACATATGTAATGAATTTGACTAAGCCTTTTCAATGTTTAGGGTTAGTGGGAGTTTCGTGTTGAAACAATAAATTATTGTTGTTGATATCTTAAGATATGTATGAGCGAAATATTCATAATGAAATATTCATTATTTTGTCATATTTGTGCATATTATTTGGTTATGGTATGTGACTAGAGACATTTTAAATCTTGTCTCATTACTGTATTAAAACATTTATATCCCTGTCTCAAATAGTATATTAGGTAGATGCTAGGACCATGTGAGGAGATTTGCATTTTCTCACATTTATTGTAGTGCAAATCTTGCTAAGCATATTTTGTGACTGGTCATCGAAGTGTAAGTGTATAATGCATGTATGACATTATATACCCCTCGGATGTAGTGATCTGCATCATTGGAAGCTCATGATTTCAATAGACCTATAAGTGTAATAGTATTATGATTACATTGACATTAATTGGAAGTGGCCAGGGTTTATGAATTATGTCATCCAGGTGGGAGATTGTTGGAATTATTTCTATTATGCACTTCCTAATTCATAAATTTGTTCTATTAATGTTTAAGGTAATAAGGACAATTAATTTATATGACATTATGTAATAAGTCTTGGTACTATAGCCTAATGTTTCTGGTATTAGATAGGGTCACTTTGATGGGTGGTACTCAAGTCCATTAGATCACAATTAAATATTGGATAGGTCCTATGCTCTATGATTGCAAGTCAAACACTTTCTCTCATCAGAGAGCAATCATAGAGAAATATTCCTAGTAAATGACTAGAGTCATCAGGAGTTAGGATTATATCAAAATCAGAGAATCAAGAGCATTGAGTAGGATTATCAGATAATCCTAAACTCATTTCATTTTTTATATTCTATTATATTTAATTACATGATCAATTGATCCAGTTAATGTTCTTTATAAATTTTTTCATCATATCTTCCTATAGCACATCCCCATCCAGTAAAGCATCAACATAATTCATGGGACTGGTTCTATTATTTGAAAATTTTCTCCCTTCGGTCTTATTTTTTTAGTATTCTGATAAAGCTGATCAGACTCCTTCTTCGACGCAGTTATGCAGATTCCTTTTTTGTTTCTGTTCTGTTCGACAAAACTTTGATTTTCATTCATCTATTCATGTCATGTCTAACAAAGTTGTTACTTTGGTGGAGAAAGCATAGGAAGCAAATCCCCATTACGGTTTGATAAAGTTAATGATATCCATATCCATGCCTTTCTAACTTTGTTGTACCAAAGTCATTTGCAGACATCTGATATTCAAATTGTGTCATCTTGGCAAAAATAAATAAATAAATAATTGGACCATCTTAGCAAATTTCAACGGAAAGAAAAATAGAAGCTGCTTTGAGTTAGTCTTGTCTTTCACGGTAGTAAAGTGCTTTATACACATGTATTATTCTGATGTAGATTTCACATATAAGTGCTACGTGAGACTCAATATGAGTGAATCATTTATGAATATTTATATGTGCGAGACTTACATGGAAACATTGCATGTGACAGCATAACTCTTTCTTTGGAGCCACAACTGAGGGGAGTCTAATGGCACAATCATAGGCCCTCTTTATAAGTGGTACAAATGCAGTGGCTTCAATTTTTTACATTTAATTTAAAAAATTTATGAGAAGAACATGCTAATTTGAATTTCATAGATAGTCCCTCGCAGTTTAGTTAATTTCAACAGATAATAGATAAATTTTACAATTAAAGAAACTTAACTTATAATTTATGTCTAACTACACATTTTAAAATGTAGTCTAACTATTTTATACAAAATCACTAATGTTAGAAAAATAAATAAAAATTATAAGAGAAAAATTGATAAGAATATAAAAGTCATGAATATTGATAAAAAAAATGGAATATGAGTGTATTTTTACCATGTATAAGTCTAGTTTTATTATTTTAATTCACTTCATTATTTGAAGATATTAATGTAATTAACTTTGTTATTTACTCCCTCTATTCCTTTTCATCTTTCGTTTAGGATAAATACATAAGAATCAAAGAGACTAATAAATAGCCTTAATTTTAAAAGAAAAGAGTTGTATTTTACTAATCTATCATTTATTAAAAATCATTAATATGTGAAATAGTTGATCATTTATTGAATGATAGGGGTAAAATCAGAAAAAAGTAATAAATATATTTTTGATTTTCTAAAATGATAGATAAAAAGGAATAAAAAAAAATTTCTCTAAAGTGATAGATAAAAAAGAACAAAGGAGGTAACATTTTAAATAATTTTGCAATTTTTATGTTGAATTGATTTGCCTCCATTTTGCCAGAATGAAAATCTATACAAAATTGCTGTAAAATATAAAACAATTTGAACTGAGGCAATTATAGAGATGTAACTTAAAATTGCTCATGAGTACACTAAACTCTAGAGTATAATAAAGCAAAATGTTTAACAAAATTACCCAATCTCACATCCCTCCTTATAATAAAAAACCGCCCTGTCAAGGTTTCTCCTTGTAGCAAAAAATAGATTCTTATATAATATAAAATAAAAAATAATTATAAAGAAAATAATTAAAGTGGGTTACTGAATATTATAGAAATATCATATAAAACTCAATAATATGATAGTATTTCTCCTTATTCCTGGTAAGATACGAACTTCCTCTTAAGCCATGAACCTTTTTTGAAAGTCACAAATTTTTTCCCCGGGTCATTAACCTTCTTAGAAAATGTGAAGTGCCTCCTCTTCTATGTAAGCAAATAAAAATATTAGGGACAATATGAATGTTTAGAATTTTTTATAAAAAATAATAAATTTGCTACTTTCAACTATACAATATCTTTATATACCTTACAAATCAATGGAGGTATTTATAAGAGAGTTTAAAATTCTTAATCTTTAATATAGAAATATTATTGATCACAATAATTTACATCCTATTTATGAATTTTTATATACATTGAGACATCAAACCTATTATTCATAACCACTAAAATATAAATTTTATATATGGCATTAATACCATTTATTTTGGCTTTCACGACTACTTTAATTTGAGAGAGAAAACAACTACTCTGATTTGAGAGAGAAAACAGTGAAATTGGACAAATTTGGAGATTTCAAATTATTAGTAATGGCTAACTTTGGTCTCTTCACAATGTTGATTTTGCTGGTTTTCCTTGTAGCATTGATGAAGTAGAATTGTTGATTAAGATATGAAATTTATGGGTTTTTCAATTATTTAGGTATATTTAGGTATTTAGTCAATTTTCTGTAATATAATTTATGCCTTATGTAACTGATGTTTTAATTGTTTAGGGGTGTTTGTAATTTTTTTGTGCTTTATGAAATGAAAATAATTTTGACAAAAATTTCAATTTTAATTATATATATATTTTTATAACCGTTTAGGCAATTTATAATTATTTTGTTATTTTAAATAGTGAAATTATTCATATTTTGAATAATACATATTACATAATTTAGTTGAATCTGAAAGAATTTCATAATCTCAAGAAGAAATTCAACAACACAATAAATGCCAGATCTGTAGGTGAACCTATAGCATGTAACAATAG
>JANHAO010016010.1:0-14561 GCA_026873985.1 Saraca asoca | reverse complement strand
TGCAATATGATGCTAATTGACAAGAATTCACAAATCTATACTAACACAGCTGGAAACATGACAATTTGGCTCTTAAATTGCTAAGCATGTGGGCAATTAAATGTGTCAAATCTTATGTTATCATTCCTCCAACTATTTCAGCCTCTGGAGTAACTTTTCCACCATCAAGTCCTGTGTCTCAGATCGATGGCTAGAAGATCGCTAGCTCTTCTTACCTTCCTAGTTGTGGGAGTACGAACTGAGGTCTCATGCCTTTGGCTGGTTTTGTATGGGTTTTCAGCTCAATGCGAACTCCCATATTGTCAATTTTTACTATTCTTATGAGCTCAATGGATCTTTGATCTTATCTGTGAGCTGTAAGATTAAGCCGAGTCAGCATGCTGAAGGACTCCTTTGGGTGCTACAACCTCAACTTGCTTTTACACACCCAGGGTTTGTGCTTGCATTAGCACTTTAACCACCTCAGCCAGCTCTCGTATTGTGTTCTCAAGTGTTTCCTGATGTTGGTACCACATTTGCACTCTATTAGTTCCAAGAGTAATAATAGCAAACTGGCGATGGGCCATTGAGGGGAGGCCAGCGGTGATACCAATAGTAGGGACGGCAGATGTGCCTGCCATAAAAAGGGTTAGTTCCTTCTATTGTTCCATTGACCATCTAGTTAGTCAACTAGAGCATTTGAACTTCTGGTAGTTCTTCCTCTAGCCACCATAATTTGAATGGAGAATTAATCAAAATACAGTTTAGGGCCTTCCTTCTAACGCCAAAATGTCAATGGTGGAATCCGATCAACCAGTAAAGTTTAATAAACCCTTAAATTGCAATCTGGTGAATGTAAAGAATAAAAGAGAGATAATGGGAGAGAGGAAGAATAGGGAAGGAACCGGGAGTTTTTAACGTGATTTGGCTAAAGTCAATTGTTGACCCCTATGTCCACAATGATTTTTATTATTTCTCAGTCTGTTCTGCTGAGTATAATATTTCTACAGTAGGTTTTATTTGTGTCTAAAAGTTGGCTCTCCTCTACAATAATCCTAACCCTATTTATAATTAATATAGTGTACAATCTTAACATATTCCAGAAAAGGAAAAATAATAACAATTTAATTACAAGTTAATTCCTGTCAGTTGATATCTATAAGTTAGCCATGTAAGTTGGTCCCATTTTTAGGTTTAACCATAGTGAGCTTTCTAGAAGATAGTTGAGATGACCTATTTTGTTTTGTGAGCTATAGCTCGCTATCAATCAACCTGAGGTTACCATGAGCATTATTGCTCAATGACCTAAGCTCTCATTTTGGCGAGCTGAAAACTTGATCCGTTGACTTCAATATTAGAAGAACTAGTCTTTTATCAATTAGACTTTGCTTGTTGGGCTTTTGCTAACCTATTTGTATAGTTCTAAAAATATTCATACCAGGTAGTTCATGAAACTTCTTAATGAAGGTATTGAGTAAATAGCTTTACATATAAAGTATGCACTTTGATCCCTTTTGGATCAAGCATCACAAGCTATTGGTCACGGTTATGGTAGGTCATATTATTAACTTCAAGTTAAGACATATCACTATCAATTGATTGAACAACTATTACTCGTTTAGAAAATATTAAAATTTCCTATGCCAAATATTAATTTACTTCCATTGCTTTTCCAAGTAAGAGATTTATATTTATGTGAGTCATTTCATACATCATTGCATATGGTTCGATTAATACATATATTTTACTACATAATTTAATTAGATATTCTAATTTTCTCATATATTACTAGATTGAAAATTTCATTATACTAGTAATAATCTCTAATAATATAAAAGAAAACTAGGCTTCTAATTAAATTACCAACGAACGGAACTTTGGTCCCACATGTTCATTTTATTTTATATATTCATAAATATATTCATATTTAAATCCATCTAAAAGATTCTATTGATTTTTTATTTGTCCATGTTAAAATAATGAAATATATATACCAAGTTGGTGTGAAAACATATCTCTTTACAAGGTTTCCAAAAATAAAATTCAACCTATAAAGAAAATAATTACAAGATGGAATATTTTTACTACATCAATCTATGTGATAATAAAACATGGATGCCACACCTTCTTTTTATATATATATATATATATATATATGACATTATTTTAGAATATTTATACATCATAGAATATAGGCATTTAAAAAAATATCAATATTTCTAAAACATGCAATCATCTCGAAGATAAATATATATATCATTATATAATCACACAAAGAAATAATGATAATAAACATTTATAAGCATACACAAAATTATGCAACCAATGAACGTATCATAAAATAAACATATTTTCAGAAATAAATTTTTTAGAGGAAAATATTTTTCTCATAAAAAATAAAAAATTTATTTAAAAATAAATAAAATATTTGAAAATGAATTTCAAATAAATATTATAATATATAAATTGATGAATATGCATATGGACAAAAATACATATTTTCTAGAAAAATAGAAAATTTAATTTAACAAACAAATGAAATATTTGAAAGCAAACTCCAAATAAAATGAATATAGATAAAAGTCATATTTTTCTAGAAAAATAATTTTCATTTAACAAATAAATGAATAATATTATTAAAAATTTAATTTTTAATAAAATATACGACATACAAATTAATGAACATATCAAATTAAAAATACATTTATATAGAAAAACATAATTTCTAGAAATTTTTTAATTTAACATATAAATGAAATATTTGAAAACTAATTTCAAAATTAAAAATATAAATTAATGTATAAACTATAAAAAATAATAATATTTAATATTATTGTCTCACAAAAAAAGAACAAAGTTTCTTTTTTCTTTAAAAAATATTTTGCACACTTTATAGGTATAGTAATTAATTTTATAACATATAAAAAAAGTGATAAGTAAAAAAAATTAAAAAACAAATTTTCCAAAGGCAAAATAGGCCTACCCTCACCATTACACAAGGTCCGCCATCAGCTTACTGGCGTACAGATCCACATATCCATAGAAGTTCCTGTTTTTAATTTTTTTAAAAAAGCTATCATGATTTGTGAAAAATTTAAACACAATTTATTTATATTTTTAGGAACATTTGAATACAAAAACACATTCTAAAAAATTTGGACACTTGTGTGCCATATGTCAGCATATTAGCACGTAGTTCAATCGATAAAATAAAAAATAAAACATACAGGAAATTTAAACACAGTACATAAAGACGATGGAAATAAGTCAACAATAATATCACTATTGATATATTTCTAAAATTTAGGAATCAATGTTTACCTTTTGTAATTTTTAGATCCTAAAATGAAAACTTTATTACTTTAATTTAAATCATGATCATGTGTGTATAAACTTATTCATATTTTTTTATCTTCGAATTTATTTTAGATTTGTAATCACAAACACTTTTCTGATGTTGTATAATGATTACTAGAATTCTCATCTAAGAGTAAAACAGAAAGAAGAAAAGATGACAAACTTACGTTTTCCATGTGGTAAAAGGGAGTGAATTTTCTCTTATTTTTGTAAATATTTTATTTTACTTAAGAACAACTTTAAAATCTTATCTCAATTAATTTATAATTATAATTTAAAGATTAATTATTTATAAAAATCAATTTATAGATAATATATCCATTAAATATCAATTAATCATTATCATAAATCTATTTAAAAATAATTTTTTTTATTTATCACAATTAATTATTTAAATAAATTAAATAATTAATAGATAATAAGATTCAACAATAATCCTATTAATCTAGCATGTTCATGTCAACTTATTACATGCCCACCGAGATAATTCAAATACCATTAATTTTCCATTGATATATTGCTTTTTGTTAACTAAACATTTCAACAAAACTCCAAGCATTCTACTTACCCAAAAAAAAAAAAAAGCATTCCTTGTGTCGCTCAAGACAAATAGTATGGGGAAAATTGGTAATTTGGTATAAAAGAGTAAGCAGAATCTGATTTATCATCCAAATTTCCTTTTCTCATTTTTTTTTCCTTTTTGATAAGTTTGGGACAACAAAATTTGAAGGAAAATATTTCCAGGAAAGTGTGTACAGGGAAACAACTTTCTCTACAATCCTATAGATATTATAGCTTCTCTATTGTATCATACCACAGTGGCTATGTCGTTGTATCTTGGTCTTGTTCGGTCAGTATCAAGTGAAATCCCCTGCTGTTCCATAGCCTTCCTCTTGTTATTATTGGCGTGTGGTACAGATTGTTGCTGCTGTTCTTGTGGCGGAAGCAGTAGAGTCGGCGGTGTCTGAGGTTGTATATGAGCTTGTTGTGATTGTTGGTGATCATCTTGGTGTGGGTGTGGTTGTTGAATTCCTGGGTTTTTAGCAATTTCTTGATTTGGTAGATTTTGATCCTTCAATTTGGTCTTCATCATATGGGGTTTAAGCTTATTCAAATCTGATAGCCTTACTGGTTTCAGGAAGAATTCCTCTGCTCCTTCCTCCAAGCATCTGTCATCAATTAGTTCATAGACTTGAATCAGAATTTCATCTCAGAAAAATTTTCCAGGTGGAAGAAAAATAGTTCTAAAATATTTCTGTTATTACCTGTTGATTCTTGAAGGCACATTCTCTGATGACATAATCACTACTGGGATGTTTCTCAAAGATGAAGACTCCTGAAAATTCAAAGAAAATCCTATAAATTATTTTAGCCTGTTGTAATTTGTTTCCCAGATAAAGTAAATAAGCACGGAATTTTTCACAGATTCTTAAAAAAAAAAAAAATTCTCATATCCATCTATGAAGGTAAACCCTTTTTCAAAAGAAAATCTTTTGATTATATTATATCTGATTTGCTTGGATGGGGAATCTGGAAAGCGTTAACAAAAATATTCCAGGACATTTTCCTCCACATTTTCTAGCAAGTGATAGCATTTACTATCCAAAGCTGGAAACTTCTACCAAAAGCAATTTGGAATGCAGAATTTCAAAATGAAAAGTATAAACATTGGGTCTATTGTTTGAAGAAAGGCAAATAATCTTAAAGGAGAAGGAATGAGAAAGATAAAAAAGGTGAGGGAATAAAATGACGAAAGAGAAGAGACAAAGGAATAGAAACCAAAGCATACCTTGATCCTCTTGAGTAAATCATAACCTGTCATGCCAGGCATACAATAATCTGTGATAACAAGATTCACCTCCACTTCCTGTAAACACACAAAAAAATCCAAAGGATTTCAGACACCCAGAAGAAGAAATTGATAGAAAGAAAAATAGCAGTAAGAAATCTTAGACATTTCAAACAGAACAAAAAAGAATACAATTCTCTATACCTGATGATTGCTAGGAGAAACAGATGGTGTACTTGGGTTGCTCTGGTCATTTTCACACAAGCCCAGAAACTTTAAAGCCTTGCTACCAGAATCAACTGTAGTAACTGTCATTGAGCAAAAAGATTCATCAAAATCAGATAACGCGATATCAATACAGATAAGGAAAAAGTTTTGGTTTTTCCCAGCGTTTCAGAACTTAATTTTCCTTTTGTCTTTGGCTGGGGCTGGCAGGAAAATACCTTGATATGAAGAAGTTCTGAGGAGCTTCTCAATTAGCTTCCTATCTATTAAGTTGTCATCAACAGCCAGTACATGAAACTGTGACTCTGTAGCCATTCCCATTGGCACCAATTCAGGATGCAAAACCAGACTCAGAATCCAAAGGAAAGCAAAGATCAGAAATTGATAAATCAGAAGATGGCAAGAGGAATCAAAGACTGAAAAGAGTGTCTTTTTCCTTCTTTTTTTTCTCTCTTTCTCTGGCCTGTTAAATGGTTTGTTTTTTTCTATGGAAGGTGGAGGAGGAAAGGAGAAAGAGGGCCTTGTATTCAAATAAGACCCACCAAAATCCACATCCCACAAAGCAAGATCCGACCAGAAATCATCCCAAATCTTGCAAATTTTCCAAGTTGATCTTGAATTATAGGGCAAGCAAATGGAAAAGTATAATAAGGACTAAGAAACATATAATAAAAGAATAAAATAAAGAAATAAATCCTAGTGAATATTTTTTCGGTTGAGGCTTGAGAGGGAGAGAGAGGGGGTGGGGTTTTATAGCTAGACAAACGAGAAAGAGAGCGAAAACTAATGTTCTGTGAATACAGAAGGTTGGAGGAAAGCAGAGACGATTAGAAAAGTTAAATTCATACAAACAATTTTACACAAGTTTTACACATTTTCATGTGAGATTTGTCATGATAATTGCCGCGAAGGAATATAAATTACATATAAAAACAGGAGATAAGGGTAACATTTTTAGACTGAGAGTAGAATAGACAGAGAAAGAGAAAGTGGGACCAAGAAAATCCTTTGAAGAGATACAGGTGAGGTCAGCATAGAAAGCTTTTTGGGCTGGGTGTGAAATCATGTGGAGCTTACCATATCTTGAGCAGGTGGGGAGAGTGGTGGCAAAGACAGGCCAATTTCTCTTGATCCCCTTTTGGGATTTGCTTCCCATGGCCATCCCATCCATGCACCATACTTACATCTTCCTCCATCCATGCATCCAGCCATCTCTCATACCATACACATGCAATCTCTCTCTCAACAAAACCAACATTTTTCTGTAAACAACATTATTACTCTTTCAAAACATTCAGCCATTTTTTTAGTGAAAATTATTTGACAGTAATATCTAAAAAATTGTTTGACAGAGTGTCTTTTGTGTGCTATAATAAAAGGACTAAAATTCAGATGAAAGTTTTGCACACAGAAAAATTGTCGTCATAAGTATAAAGAACAATTGCACACAGAAAAATTCAGAAGAAATTTGACAGTAATAGATTTTGTCTGATTGTCTTGTGTTTCCATAACCTTTGAGTGCTGGTGCAACAAAACAATTGGCATCATGTAATCATAAGTGATTTTCATGGAAAAATTGGATTTAGCGAATACTTTGAAGTATAAAAAGTGGGGGTGCAAAAAAAAACAAAGGAACTAAGCTTAACAATTCATCAAAGAATGAGATAATCATTTAACAAGAATTCCAATAATTTAATCTTTATCACAGCCAGTATATAAATACCTCAAAAATTTTCTTGAACTTGGCCAAAAGAATACAATGAAAACAGGGGCACTTCTTCAAATGGTCATGATTAAAAGATTCAAATAATTTTTGGTATGAGAAATTCATCAAATTAAATTAGATTGACCATCTAGAGGCACCAAAACCAGATCAAATATATTAGGGTCCGGTGCATCAGATGCTGCTATTAAAACTGTTCTCTCTGAATTTTATTTATTTTGTCACAATACATTTTTATAAAAAAGATCTTATTTATTTGTATAAAAATAAGAATTTTTATATTATTTATATTTTGTGATGAATAAAATAATGTATGATATCATTATTATGGAAAAAAAATAACTTTTACTTTAAAGAAATAAAAATTATTTTCTGTCATATTTTTTACATATAATATAAAATAATTTTTTTTTATAATTTTAAATTTTTATAATTATAGTACAAATAAGAGATTTCTTAAAAAACGTCTTCAAATAAAATAAACAAAACTTCAATATTTTAAATTTGGATCTAAATTATTACTGTGCATTAAATAACCTTTTGGCTCCTGCGATGGGTTCCTGTACAGATAAATGCTATGGATGTACATTGGAGAAAGCAAGCACATGCAAAGTAAACAAAGAGTGAAAGGGCACAAATTAGTGGGCCAATTTGCCTAAAATTTCTAATACATCACCTTTTTCTTTTCTTTTTTTCCCTCTTAAAAATATTTGATATGCAATTCATATTTTCACAATTCTATGCACTACTTCTGTTTATATCAATTTTTTTTTTCTAGAAAAAAGTTGATTTTAAATATATTATGCATTATAATATGCGATGTCCAACATGAAATATACAAGACACTATGAAAGATATAATTAGCAATCCTCCTTTTATTTTCTTCATTATGGCCTTGCTTCAAGACGAAGACCGTGACCACACCAATGGTCCCTTTTGTTTTCCTTTTAGACTCATTCATGTCATTATTTTTTTTTCAATTTAAAAGTCAAGTGTTCATGTTAATTTTTATAATTATTCATAAAATATGATCGAATATTCATCATATATCTTTCTAGTCAAAATTTATGGTCGTTGCTCTTTATCTGATGGAAATATCAGACAAAGTTACAAGCATGTCCTCCTGAATACGAAATGCTTATATCCTCTGCATTATCTAGGTGACTTACTCATCTAATGGAAAATAGTACAAATTCTCATGTATATTATTTATAAAATGGAAAAAAAATTAGATTATGACATTTACTTCAATTATAATTTATCTAATTATTTGAGCCGATTGGTTATTTTTATAGTTTTATAGACCTCTAACTTGTGTAATAATCATTAGTTAATTAGATATTAAATTGTTAAAATTAAATTAGTGTGATTTAAAATACTTAGTCAATGTTGACATTCTCCAAAAATATCTGACTATATGTCCACTTAAAATAAGTCTGAACATTTAATATAGGTTTGATTATATCAATCCAAATGTGCGCAATTAAGATCAATAATCAAATTATATATTGTTATGTCAATCTAAATATCATCTTTCTATATAAATGAAGCTATATATCTTATAAAGCCGTCTTCACATTTATTCTTATTATATTCTATACTTTTTATTATGAAATTTATTGATTTAACTATAAGAATATTTTTTAAAATTTCAACTTTAACCACTTATTTTCTTATTTCATAAATTTAAACTCTGTCGGATGATAATAATACTTGAATCAATTTTTTTTTGCATGATATATCATATGAATTTTCAATTTTTTTTTATAAAATGTTGATTGGATATACACAAGTGCAAATAGCCATCATCTTGAGTCATTAGTGTAAAATTCAGGATCAATTGCAAACAGAAACACGAAGATTAAAAAATTGCGTGTAATGATTCATTTGACAATATGGTGAATGGTGAAGTCATGGTAATGACTGCATATCATCAAATTCTTCCAACACATAAAAATGTGTCAAATTGTATGAGCCGTTTGCATGTGTAATTGAATCAAAACGACATTTTCTCTTGTCGTTTGATATAAAGAACAATAGTTGCCCTTAATTGATGACGATTATATAGCATATTCTTGTCCTCCCTCTTGTTTAAGTTTTGACCTTAAGAAAGGGACACTTATTACATACTATAATGATTTTGGTTATTTGAAATTGCATCTGGCATAAAATTATTATAGTGGAGACCCTAAGTCAAACAGCTTGCAAGAATCTAATCCAAACAGAACCTAACCATAAGTTTTCATCCAAACAAGGCATAATTTAAATATTATGTTGATATTATTTTTTTAATATATGGATAGGGAATTCTTCTATCCTAATGCTCTTGGACTCCATCATGATATGTAACAATCTTATCACAATAAAAAAGCACCGAATCAAGATTCAAGAGTAAAAAATTTAAGAAATAATAGTTCATCACATATGATATGAAATAAAATTAAGGTAATAGTCGGAATTCAATCACACATATATGTATGTATGCATGCACATCAAATATTTCTTGTAAACTAAGTTGGCCATTGGCCAAGAATTCCACTTTAAAACCCAGTATTAGCGACAATATATAATATTAAATAAGCCATTTATTTTTAATATTACTATTTAACAGAAGTAATGAGTCACTTTACACATATTTCAGATTTAAATACAAATATCGAAAAGAGAAAAATATTTAAAATAACATTAAATATCAATATATAATTTGATATTATTATTTTTTATATTTTAATAAATTAGATATTTTATTATTATAATTAAATTAAATGAATATTAAAATTAAAGAAGTGATTACGTATCTAAATAAAAAAAAGTAGTAAAGCTGAAATTTTTAATATATATTAAGATAAGATTTGAAAGATTTTTCAATATTATCATCATCTTCTTAACATATGTGCCCCTAATGATACATTTAGAAAGTTGTCACTACTCACTAGAGTTTGAATTTAGAACTTTTACAAGGGTGTTCTTATTTTATTTATTTATTTTTTGTGATGATCTGTGTTGGATGCCAAAATTGGGATAGTGCCACCTTGTTGATCTAAATTATTGAAGAGATTGAACTGTGGATACGTAGCGGAGGAGTTGCCTGAACAGTGTTTTGGTTGCAGTCTAAAGAGAATATTTAACATGGATTATGACATTATTATTGCATATTAAATCAATGAACGATCAATATTTTTAATAATATAATAATATTTAATGTTATTTTATTTTATTTAGATGTCTTAGATTTAAATATAAATTATATATGTATTAAATAATTTATTACTTCAATTATTAAAAAAAATGGGCAAATATTGTCCAGCCTATAAATTAAGTGGTTTTTTTTTTTTGGGTCTTCACTCCTCTCTGGTTAGGCAAAGCTATTAAATGTCCTCGTGGAGAACCAAGTTTGTCCATATTATGATGAAACGGTGCCGAATTGCCCTTTCACCGGACTTAATTATTCGCTTTTGGATAAGATAAAAAACTTGCTAAATATAGAATTAGGTTAATAGAGTCTTTCTTTCCTTTTTATTTTTGTTTTATTGAATCTGTGATTCTCTTTTTTACAATTTTATTTCTTGTAATTAATATTCTAAGGTTTGAAATTGTTTGTAACATCATCAATTATTAAAGTAACAAATTTTACGTGACAGTTTAATTAACACATCTTTTTGCTGAAAGATATAAAAACCTTATATCATATTTATTGCATATTTCACTTTGACAAATTATTATATTGTAACTATCACGTAGAATATTGTAGCTCTGATTTAATATCAATGCATGGGTGATGATCGCATTAGAAGCAATTTTAAATATTAAAGTGTAATTACAAGCAAATATAAATTCAATGAAATTAAGTATAATAACGAAAGTCACCATTAAACCTATGGAATTTTAAAGATTTTTTTTACTCTTAACAAAAAACTTAATCTCATTATTTTACTCAATTTCCTTTTTTAAATACTGATAATTAACTTAATTAAGCTATATTTTTTTGCAACTTTTCCATTAAAATTCATAGACTTAGACTGTTAAGGCACAAATAGATTTGAGTTGATAAAAAGTAATTATATGTTTTTTTTTTTTAGTTTACAAGTTATAAACCTTAAAAAAAATTAGAAGCTGAATTTCAAATGGGGGTTGAGATTTGATAACTTAAATTTTGATACGAGAAAAGGATAATATATGGATGAAAATATCATAAGAAGAAATGCATGGTCGGACATAGCTATCATGAAAACTAACAAGGACAAAAATATTGGGAATCACATGTAAGGAATATCGAACAAACCATCCGTCTAATCCTAATTTTATTCTCCCTACTCACTGCTACACCCACCAACCCAACCCCCACCCCCACCCCCCACCCCTCCAACCTTACACTATTTTTTGATAGAGATATGATATTTGAATAATTGAATTAAAACACATAAACAAAATAAATGATATGGTTGGTTTAGTGATATGATGTTATTATTTCATTTTAGATGACATAAATTTGATATATAAGGATATCTTGTAATCAGTAAAATATTGAATTGTTAGCGTCATGTTAAGATTGTCGTTATGAACTTATGTTTTTAACAATAATTATATCTAAATCAAACATTCTACAAGAAAAATATATTTCTATAACAATATATAAGGAAAATAATAAACGTTGGTGATACTTTTTTCTTTTTCCGTAATATATGAATGAAGTGTGCATAATTTAAATGTGTGAGAGAATCATTTCTCCTTATATATTTTTTATATAGGAGAAAATAAATAATAAAAGTGACCAGGTGAGAATAATATAATATGTAATTAGCATTTTTTATGAAAAAAAGAAGAAGAAGATGATGATAATGATGATAAACTGTTTCTTTCCGTGAGAGAAATAGCCAGGACGCTTCTCCTTTTCGTTTTGTTGAGTTGTAAAAGAGGAAAAATCCGAATTTGCTACCACATAAGGGTAGAGAGAAGGTTCTGTTCGTGGAAGTGGAAGTTCAGAGGGTTTAGGCATGGTTTACACTGAAATATCGTAGTAGGATAATTCGTTACCCTTGTTTTTATTTTCCGTAAGGCTAAGATTCCCCGACATGCTTTAATCCTATTACTATGCAACCTGTCACAAGTACATGTACCTAAAGAAAATGATACACCATTGTCTCTGGCTTTCTCTCAATTATTTCGCATCATTTATCTCCAATGAAATATTAAAAAAATAAAAAATTTAAATGAATTGAATTTTAATTTTTTTTATAATTTTAAATCAGGAGCTAGTTATATTAACATTTCATTTTTATTTATAAGGGTGGTTGTAAAAGAGATCACACAGAGAAAAAAAACATTGATAACGGTGGTTAAAAGTCGTAAAAAAAAAAACCTTTATTTAAATCAATATACATATAGAATATAGATAAAAGAGTTTATGATATGTATCTTAAAATTTTGAGTATATATATTTAATATTTTTATATAAATATATAATTAATGATAAAATAATTAAAAATAAATTAGGTTATATGATTGATAACTATATAAATTATTAACGTAATATAAAATATAATATTATATGTGCGTGTAACAACAAGAAGAGAATGACAGTACCACATCGATGTTAAAGTATATCGACCTATCTATACTGAATTCGGCCACCAAATAGGCGTTGAAGAACTGGCGCCAACCTTGATCGAGAAAAAGGTCATCGCCTCGGGTGAGGTGCAATAGAAATAGCAAAATTTTTAACATTATTAATATCTTTTATTAGAAAAATTGGTATTTTTATACCACTTTTAAATGTGATAGAATAATTATTCCAAATTATTCTTAATATTAGATACTTAATGCATTTTTTAAACAGGGTCTAGAAAAAAAATTCTAACATATTCAGGTAAGAGGTAGACACTTGTTATGGAGGATGAAAATCAACACATCAATAAAAGTTGGGTACTTAAATTGAAAATCTAGTTATTATATTTATTTTGCATACAAAATATAAGAACATTTGAATAACATGAATATGTAATCAAATAGCAGAAATTTATTTATATTTAAAAGATATATTTTATATCATTTTTTTAAACTTATTGATAGGTTGGTAGATAATTTTGAATTAATATAAAATTTTGAGTATAACCTACATAATTAATATATTAAAAATATGCTATTATTGATGACTTTCGGTATATACATTTTGTTCTTATGTTAAAAAATATGCTATTATTGGTATCTTTATCGATACAATAGTATCTCATCTTGTTTTAAAACTTTTATTTTAGGATATGTTTAGAAGATATAATAATATACTACGAGATATAATAAATAAATATAATGAAATATGATAGAATAATAAAATGATAAAATATAATACTATCAATTGTTTAATATATAACAGTATAAATAATTTAATAATATAATTTTATATTATCATTTATTTATTATTAGACATGCATATATATAATACGATAGTTTTAAAAATTTTGTCTATACGAAATTATCCTTATTTTTAAAAATAATTTTTATTATAATTATTTTATATTATTTAATAATTATAAAGTTTTCAACATTTCCTAATGAAATTATCACAATAATAAATTAAATCAATACTTTACTTATATTTCTTAATATCTTTCTCCTTCCACCACCAATAATCTGATGAAATCACAGGAAAAACAAAAAGAAAAAAAATAAGAGAAGAATAAGAAGGATAACGAAGAGCTATTGATTTGATTACGTCATTAAAAAACTAATTGAGATATTTTGATAAACTCTAAGAGGGATATATCTCAGTAAACATAACTGACGATATGGTTAAGAGATTAAGTGATGTAAATATATTTCATTTTAATCCTATATTGTTATAATAGATCTAAAGGAATATGATTAATTTATTATATACTAACTATATAAAATGAATAGATAATATTATATTATATTATCTCATATAAGATCTGAATACTTGTTGAATATAAGGGAAAAATACATATTTTTTAATTTGTGATATAATTTTAATTTTAATTTATCCACTCATGATTTAAAGTGTCATAAAGAATCAACATATAATATACATTATTAACACTTTAACCACCTATGTTTAATTTTTTGATTAAATCTAATGGATTTTGTCATGTATTTTCTAATTAACTCTAATTTGATCATAATTTTATCACATTATTTTTAATTTTTTATTCTATCTAAATTTAAAATCATATAGAAAATTTTACTTTTGATTTATACAAATATTCTTTGATTTTGAATTTAGGTAAAAAAGAAAACTCATGAATAATGAAGTGTAATTTAAGGTTAAATTATGACTAATTAAAAAGTACATGATTGATATATGATAAAATTTGTTAAATTTGAATAAAAAATTAATATACGTGAATAAATTATTAATAATATAAATTATAAATTATCTTATGATATTTTAATGTAAGAATTGTTTTATAATTCTTCTATTGGACTACAATTAATTATGCTTTTTATTTTGTTAAAAACGGGCTAAGATATAAT